>JAXQKB010000115.1:0-95412 GCA_037042295.1 Irpex sp. Y119-03 | reverse complement strand
ATCCAGCCTCAGGTCCTCGAATTCGCAAATTTTGTCCGGATCAGTATCTGGCCTCCACGCCTATTGTCAGGGGTCCTAGTCGACGCGCCATCTATTTTGATCTCGGGATGAGCCGAGACTTTTCCGCTGAGCGCTGAAGTCTACTTCTCAAGTTGAACTCAGCCTTGACGTCGAACTTGTAGGTTACGAAGGTTACGAATGCTACCACACGTCAATTGCGCCGGGTTAACAAAACAATTATTACGATAGAGACCACACAGCTTGCCAGTGTGTCTGTGTCCTTGCGCGTTATCTGTTTTATGGCCCACTGGCAGCGAAAGAATGTAACACAACGAAGCTCAGCAGTAACAATAAGTTGAAACGGTACGTGATTTTGGTGCTAAGTATAGAATAGTTCACTTCTTATGTACTGACTTGTTATAGTATTACTGCAGAATACCTGTATTTGACTTATCGAAAATATTGGAGTCACTGGGATTAGTAGGAAGAGATAACTCGTCCGAGTCGCTCTTACTTCGTGCAAAACATAAAGTTTCGATACGTGCACCGGTCGATGTCCTGCCGCGCGAAATATAAATACGTACGGTAAGTAAATTCCTTGCCAACAGCTCATTGAGAGGATACTCTCGCTTATCGTTACCATGTAGGTTGAAGCCGGCGCTCTTCGCCGTCACGGTCATGTCCGTGTCGTAAAATCATGATTTCAATGTCGACGGTGGAAGGTACGACAAGAAGTTTGCATCATGTTTAGGGAGCTCCCTAGGCCTGTTTGACCAATCCATCATTGACTGTCACCGATGCACTTACAGCAGCTGATCTTGTCATCTAGTTGCTCGGCCGCCGCTGCCACATCCGTCTCCACCGTCGATACGCTTCAGCAACTTGATACCGAAGTACCTGACTTTCCCATCAAAATTTCCGAGCCACACATTTGCCGATGCTTCATCGTGCTGGTGATGCTCGAAAGTTCAACATGCATCGGGCATCATGGCCGTTCCGATTGGTGAGTATCATAATAATCATGCTATTCATCATGATCACGAGTACGGTACAGTTGCACTCAGTGAATTTTGTCCCGCTAGAAAAGGCCTCTGTGAAGATGATATTTCTAAAGTGACCGCGAGATGACTGCGGGCGAGGAAGACCGTCGAGCGCAATTATCAGCAGAGATGAGGAAATCGATTCCACTTTACTAAGCGGTCGGTCAAGGTGTCAAGTGAGGAGAAATTATTGGCAGAAAAGGAGGCCTTTAGGTAAGAATGCTGGTCTGATTGGTTCCGGACTGTAGGTTGATGTGCCAAGCTTGACAGTAGGAAAACGTACGCTTTGCCAGTGGCATCGGCAGCATTTGGAGAAACAGCAACGCTTCGAATCTACGGTTCAGGAACATAGCTGGTTAACACAGCTTGGATGTTCAACTTGCTCGGCGAGGTCCGACAATCTCGTGCTCCAATGAAGGCAAGAACAAAAGTTATCGTCTGCTTGCCTGCTTCGGAAGGCTTTATCTCCCCAGAAATCCGAATTCAAGTCCTAGGTCATCTGCGATAGGTACAGGCTGCAGTTTGTCTCTCACCCGAATTTAAACCATGGAGATTCTCAGAAATAGGAAGAATCACGTACTTCGCTGTAGGGTGACTAGCAAACCCCCGTGTAGGAAAACTCACAAATCCTTCCTTTGAATTCAGATGCTGATGTGCACTATCGGAATGTCGATGGAAATAGGGAAACATCTTGAGGCGCTCCGGCCTCAGGCTGCAGTTTTTTGTGCTCGCCCCATGGTTGTTGCTGCCACAGTCGCAGCATCCGACGGCCGCGGAAGCTTCACGACAATGTTACGTCGCTTACACGCACGACCTAGTACCGCGTCAACAACAGCGTTTGCCTTTCCCTCGAAAAGGGCATGGGTTGTATCTCCCCGAAGACAGGTTTCCAGGCGTGGTGTGTCCCATGCTGTGGACTTGTCTGGGCATGTATTCCAAGACGCCACAAACAACTGTGAGTGGGTCGATATATCGGTATATTATATTACTCACAGGGGCAATGATGTAACAGTGACATCGTGAAGCGTTAAACTTAACGCGAAAGAATACGGTGACCTTATTGCCTGCTATGTACGGGCAACATGAACACAAGATGACGACCATCCAGTGTTTTATTGAGGATGCCGGAGTCAATGGAGCGGTCTTATGCTGGTCTGAGCTTGTTATGCCGGTAGTGGCGGTGATACAGTATATGCGGCAGGTGCATTGTCTGCCGTGACACCAAGCCTGGGTTCGTTCTTCCATCACTTCCTCGTTTCCAGATATTAATTTTCAGTTCACTTAACGTTATCTCCTAACCGCTGTAAGATAAGTTCATCGATATGAAGCTTATGAAGGGATATTCTAGATCTTCGTGCAATTGACAATGGGGTATACCTGTGATGGACACGCTGGACATCATTCATTAACGTTATGGCTGCAGGCTCTGGCATGTCCCAGCAAGCCGATGGCTTACGTAGATGTACGATACCTTCCCGTGGCAAACAAGCTCAGGGTTTACTCAGGGTTATCGGGGTGGCAGCATTGACACATTCTTCCAGGGGAATGGGTACGTATACCACGGGTGAAGTCAAAACAGCAGTGTAAGTGTGAGGATGAAGAGGTCTTCGAATGAGATAGAGGAGAATCAGTTGTGCCGAGACAAGGCCAATGATGGTAGACATACTACATCAAATGGTTACATTCCGCTCATTTCATGCTGCGCAAACGTTCAACATTCAACGCGCAGCTCTGGTACCTAGGAGTACCGTCTAGTCATCAATATCCACATATGGTGGAGTTTTGTCGAACAAAAAGCCAATCGAGGATCTCGATAGTAATACTCGATCGTTCGCATGCGCAGACTTCCTGATCTGGTAAAGAAGTGCGTACTAACACCAAGAACCCCGGCCGTTCTTTGTATGGCAGACGGCACTACTACCACCACATCCGCAACCTTACACTTTCCAGACCTCTTTCAAATTTTAAGACTTTTGGTTTGATTCAACTACGGCTGTCCTGAGAAGATGCACACGGCGTCCCCACTGGCATGAAGTATGCAGCGATCAGCAGGATCTCGCTGCCCAGCGAGTACTTGACTCGACATCACCGACGCTGCCAGTGAGTACCTTGCAACAACAACGTCCATCGCATGCACAGGGACTAACTGTCTCGAAAGTCAAAGTAGTGATAATATCGGCGGACAAAACTGACAGCCGAAAAGAGTCCTGGCAAACATAACTATCAGTCATTATGGCTGCGTTCAAAACTCACTTGGCCATGGGTACACACACATATACTTATATAGACCTGCTATCCCAGGCTGTCGACGAATGAGAATGAAATGTGGGTTAGATTTCCTCCACTCGTGAGACTTTAGTAGTTATTTGCTTCCGAGTCTCCTAAACAACGCCTGGGCGGTGATCGAATTAGGGATCTGACGTGCTCAACAGAAACTACTGTGCAGCCGTGGATAGCTTGCCATCGTGGAGTTTGGGCAAGCAAGACGGTTAGGTTTCATGTGTATGCCAGCTTCAAGCTTAGGCAATCGGTTGACGACGTCACTGACAGACCTGCAGTTCAGTAAGAGACATACCATCGCAGGCCGCTTTGTGGTGATAGTCGTTCATTCACTTGGTAGCAAGTTGGAATCATAGAAACCTATCGGACCGAGATAAGGGCAGTAAGTAGTCAATGAACGTCAGTAAGTACTTACTTGCAATGGGCGCCCCGCTTACTGGTTGAAGTTTACAACTGCTTGTTCTTCTCCATCTTCTGTCTTCTGCTTCGCTGCGACGTAGCAGACGGCCATTTGCACGAATGGCCAGAACGATATCTGCTTCTCGTGTCAGAACCCGAGCACTTTCTCGTGCCGGTGCTGCGATCTTCGGTAACGACGAATCTGGATATGGGGAAGCCCGAACGCAAGCTTCAAGTCGTTTCCAACAGACGTCCGCTCCGGTTCGTGAGCACGCAAAGACATTCTTCGTGAGGACGCGCTCAGGTTAAGCCATGTTCTTCAAGAGGTGACATCAGAGACCAGGGTAGGGGTACCATATTTGTGAGCTGCGTCGTAACCGCGCAAAACATTATTGGACATGCCACACGACCACCAAGTTCTCTTGTCATACACCCTCCTGTGCCCACGCTCCAAGTCCACGAGATCGTCTAAACTTCTGGGTGTCTTTTCAGATGGAAATGGCGATTGGCCGCCACGGAAGTAATTGTGCTAAGACGCGCTAAGACAAGTGCCGTCATGATCATCTGACAGAATACATTCTGTAGCTCGTGAACGGAAAGCTATGCTCTTCGTGAACCGTTCCGGGGTGGCGGCTGCCAGTGTGGGGGAGTGGGTATGGTGGGGGTGCGAGGATATAACTAGGACGAACGGGTCTATCCCACATTCCCAGACCAAGCCTTCTCTCTGCGGAACCTTGCCTCCCCGCCCAGCTCCCAACTGAAGCGCCGCGGCTTCCAATCCACGCTAAATCAGGCCGGACAGTCTGTGCCTAGCACGTTTCCACCGGGAACAACATTTAATATCTCGTGGAGGCAGACAAGATATTGACCGTGACAAGGTTTCAGCCTTTCCTGTCAAAAAGTGCTCTGGACCCAAGATCTGTATCGCCTGCTGGTGAGCAACTCGGAACAGGGTCAATATTTCAGACGATCGCCAGCTAATCTTTGGCTAGTAGGGATAAGTACCGTGTCTCATTCGGAATTCGGACATTCACACCCTCGTGTATAAATACTCCAGAGTGCCCATCATGGCAGCCAGCACACAAACTCACTTACAGTTCATGGACCTCCCGCCAGAACTCGCCGACAACATCCTTGCGAGTGTCTCCGACACCCCCGACGCCAGGCAGACGCTGGGCGCCTGTGCTCTTGTCTGCCGGACCTGGCGTCAACTAGCGTACCCTTACCTCTTCAAGACGTTGCAGCTAAACTTCTCCCTCGCCGACGAAACTCTCATCAAGGAATCCCAAATCAACGTCAAGACTGTCGAACAAATCACAAGTTTCTTCAACGCTTCCCCACTTGTAGCCCCGTGTGTTCGCACGCTGCAGCTACGTCAAGTGCTTAAACATCAGGCTGTCCCCGCAGAGGCATTCTATCGTGTCCTCGAGCCCCTACATAGGCTGCAACGCCTGTCACTATACAATTTTCTCCTTGCGCCGTCTCCATCCACAATATTCCTGCCCCAACTATCATGCTCCCTAGACTTTCTCGAGATCTACACAGGCGAACTACGCGGCTGCGGAGACTATCTCGTCACGTCCAAAGAAATACATGACATCACGCATTTCTTCCCTCGCATCGACCACCTCTGCTTGTCGACGCTTCCTACTGGGTATCGCGAGGAAAAACCAGAAGACTCGACCAACGGCGCGCTCGCACTTCCTGCCGTAAGGCAGCTGTCGATAATTAACCCATCCTCATTCGACCTCCTCTTCCGGGCTCTGCATCACATGCCCATGGGGAACCTCCGGGTGATCAACCTAGAGAATATTTCCTCCCGCGATTTGGAACATGTCGGGCGGTTCCTCGGCTCAGTGGGCTCGACGCTCGAGAGTTTGAAATTGGGAGAGGTATGGTCGACAAACGTATACTCTGCAGGTATGCTCATTCACCAACTCTGCACTCCGTTTACTTTTACTCATAATAATCTGTTTTGCATGTGTACAGATGAATTACTGTGTGCTATGCACAACCTGAACCTCTCTGCCTGTCAGGTTCTTGACAGCTTCACATTCACCATCCCGTTCACCCTCGCCTCTAACGTTCCAAATGCTGCCTCTACACCTGTAACTGCTTCTCATTGGCGTCTATCCCACCACACCTTCAGTGCTGTTCGGGAGATCATTTCCACAGTTATACCCAGTTGGACGCGTTCCGTTGGGCTCGACTTCCGGAAGAACTCCATGTACCAGCGATTTAGTGCACAAATCGGGCTGGTCATGGGAGAGATGAATTGGAAGGGGTTGGACGAGACGCTGGTGGCTAGGACAGCGAGCAGGAGTGATGCACAAGTGAGAGTGCAAGTGAAATGTGACGGATGGACTACTGCGACGATCGTACCTGGTGCACATCAGGACGCGGAGAAAGAGAGGGAGAGGGAGGCCTTGAGAGAGTTTTTGCCGAGAGTTGCGGCGATGGATATGCTAAGGTTCTGAGAGGCTGTCTCGGACAAACACTGCACACACGCGTTAAACCTCTGGGGTACCCTTCGCACAGCATGTGTATTGAGGTGATCATAGTTGGCTCGTTTATGGAGAGTATGGAATAGTCTTGAATGTGTATTTTTACTTATACCCAATTGTACCAGTATAATATGTCATGATGCCCCGAGCCTGCACTTGCAAGTAACCCTGCATTTTCCGAGTGAACCGGATGCACTTTCGTCCATCGCGTCTTACTACACATGCTGTCCTACGTGTCTGACAATCATTAATATAAGTACCCGTTCATAGGTTCTCTCCTAAGGGTTCAATTTGCTTCCGTAGTCAGTTTGCAGAGAATTACGCGTTCTGATTGGGTCTGTCTGTCCCTGATTATCAGGGGATAGTACGGTCCCGAATCGCCATATGAGGAAGTCGAAACGTCTAGACCTCCACGATCATGATCGAGATCCCCGATTTGTTTTTTGTATCTTGACAAAAACCGCCATCTAAGAATCACTGGCAGACACTCAGGCCATTAGCGTCCTCGCTCAAGCCACACGCTCGTGCAGATTATAGCCTAGCTTGCAAAATATTACGGGGTGTGGTGGCAGTTTTTCAAACGTAGTGGATATGCTGATTAGTTGCAGGACCAATCACCGCCGCTCAATATTCAATGGCAACTTGAATACGTATATTCGGGCAAGAAGTGTTTCTGCTCCACTCAACCAAGGCCGTTACGTTGTATCGATACTCTCATTGTACGAAGACGTCGCTTGCTGGACCCTTGACAGGTTCTAAATTCTGTGTGAGGCGTCGCAGAACTTGCAAGCAGTGGCTCGCTTTCGCTTTGTCTATTCCACTGGCGTCACAGCTGACAGAATCTTGTTCAACGCAGCTACAGCACATTCTGGATACTACACCGTTTTGGTCCAACGCAGCTACCAGGTTGCATCTGACTGTATTTGATACCGGCGATCCACGGCTAGCGAGACGTGGAAAGACCGCCCCTCCTTTAGGAATGAACTCTCCATCTGAAGCTTCGCCTACTTACAGTACATGAAATCAGCAGTTACCAGCGACATTTCTGCCAGTGGTGATATGCAACTAGGAAATCGGCGCAGTATTGCGCCGTTGTCCCCATCAAACACCTTAGTTGGGCGACCTGTCGTTCGACTTGTGACTCTGTTACGCAGCGATGTAAGTATCATCAGTGGACACTAAGGTCAGCACTGCCGCTGATTCCCTCAATTTTCTTGCCAGGAGGCAGTCTAGACTGATGCTAATCTAGAATTACTTGTTTACGGCCCCTTCTGTGCATACCATCAGCTCGGGTCGCAAAAAGATAGTGGGTGTAAGTCAAAAATTTCGCTGACTCGATCGGCAATGTCTGGTGTAGCTGCTCACCAAGTAGTATTATCCCGGGCTAGTTGGCAGTGGTGAGGACTTCTACTCCCACGACTGCGTGCGGCGACTTTGGTTCCATCGCGCTCTCACGCTATCCGACTCTCAGCGGTACCTCTGGAAGGCTGATGGAGCTAGAGATACGCTGCCTTGGAAAAAGGCTTTGTGCGATGCGGAAAAGCTTTTGCAATGGATTTACTACTGGTGTACGATGCTAGCATGTCGTACCACATTAATTGGTACGTTGCACTCGACACGTCGAGTCACAGCTTTCATATCGAACGACTGACCGTTGTACGATGGCCCAGGCATTTTAGGAGCGTAAAAAAAAGTTCGTGGCATTGTGTCGAGTATTTTGGCTTTCTGAAGTTCACGTCCAAACTTCCGGTCCACCAGTCAGTATGTTTGCGGCGTAGTCTTGAGCTTATCCACCTAATACAGATTATCAGAGATCCGCAGACTCGGAACGGATGTGGTACACACCATCAAATGCAATGAGGGAGGGATATGTTCCTATCAACGACTATCTGTATATGTGAGTATTTCCACATTTTCGTCCGTCATCAGATCGCTGAACTTTAGCGATGATTTGATGCAAGACGTTGAACAAGCTAGCGAACCTGGGGTGCAGTGCCGGTAGTTTACAGCATGCCGAGCGTACCTGTGCGCACCAGCCTGAGGCCGCCTGGAGTTTATTCGAAAATGCTATACGCTCTGGTTGGTAATCCGTGTTATTGCAGACACAACGGTCGGCTCCCCTCATCTCTCGCTTTACCAACGTCGCCGCAGCTGACTGCTGGCGATGAGGCTAGAGTCAGGTTACGGAGCTCACCAGCATTGCTTATCTACCACCTGATCAATTCCTTGACTGAGCGTGTGGTAATAGGCGGCGATCATGAAGCAATTCTTTTTTGCCGAGTGGAAACATCGGACAAGAGACATGGAGCTATTGGTAGGATTGCGAACCCAGTGCAACACCCGGCCTCGAATTGTGATGCGATTCGATAGCGTTATTCGGTGTGCTACTCTGCCTACAATTCTTGGAAAAGTCAAAGAACTCCTTAGCGTTACAGCGGTCCTTAAATTTGCAAACAGCGGCTCGCGGATATGGCGCGGATATACAATTACAGGGTAGGTAGGCACGCTGCAGGGCCAATGTGTAGCTCCGCAACAATTCCACGCACAATCTACTGATTAACGAAGAGGCCGCTCGTTCTTCATGGTGCCGCCTTCTAGCCAGGACCTAGACCTTCAACTGAGTTCACGGAGCCTGTGGAACGCGGCTCAAGTTCCATCATAACTTGCTGAGATTGCGAGAAGTCTACGGCATGCTGGTACCTGACAACTTTTGCTTTCCAATGATTGAAATGCAGCCTAATACACACTTACCTATGTTGGAATCTGGTCCTTCAACAAGATCGGAACGCAGGACCGCCACCGATAGGCGCTCAACGTCACCTGACGTTGAACGTTGATCGCCGTGGCCTCAGCGCTTATCTGTAGCTACTGGGTTCTACTGAACCACGTTGTGAATCCCGTCGCGGTAAGTGCGCAGATAGCTTAGAGTGCAATTTCGTCGCTGAAAATATCGAAAGATTGGTCTCAATGCTGTCAAAACGTGGATCTATCTTCCCCACGGAACTTATATGCATCATTCTTAGTGATGTCGCGGCTTGTTTTCCCGAAAGGGACCAGTATGAACCCGTACAAGATGGGCCCATACGCTCTTACACGTCTCTCGAAGCAGAATATAAGAGCTGCTTCGCTTCCTGTCGCTTGGTCTGTCACACGTGGAACGCGCTCTGCCAGCCATATCTTCACCGCGTCGCGGCCATTCGGTGCTGCAGCTACGTCAAGAAACGGTTCACATACTCCGTTTCCCTTCAAGAAGTCTTAGATCTGATAGATTCGAGACCGCATCTTTTCAAATATGTCCAACATCTTCGGCTTCTGCCTCCTCACAGACATACACAACTTCGTGACCTGTTGCTTTTGCCCCAGATACTTCATCGCTTCACCAAACTGCGGATTGTTGAATTGGTCAACCTTGACTTCACCGCCGAATCTATTCAGAAACACCTATGTGATCCTGATAGTATCAACCAATCATACTCCTTTACACCCCTCAAACTGGACTACTTCGCATTTTACGCCACTCCCGAGCGATTGCTGCCCATCAACGCCGTCCTTTTTCTTCTGTCCCTAGTTTCTCATGCTAGAAGCATCCTAATACACACGGACCCGAAGGTTACTTGGTCCGTTTATGACAAGTTTGGAAGGCCACAAATGGCGCACTGGGATAACGTACAGCTGCCCATTGTCCCACACCGCACTAGTATCCTGAAGACGTCGTCGCTCTCGATCAAGTCTCGCAACCTCCCTCAAGAAATTGTCCAATACCTTGTTTGGTCCAAGGTCTTCCTAACCAGGAACGTGCATGACTTATACCTTCAACCTGATTCTACGAGGTTGCGGAATTTATCTACAGTACTGCGGACACTGCATCCATGTCTTCTCGAGCTCACCTTGGATCTGTCATATTTCCTGGATGCCTCTCAAGGTGGTATGTCCCGTTTTGTACTCTTTACTCACATATGAACACAATTACTAACTTCAGCTTCCATCGCAGCGATAACTGCAACCCCTCTTTCTCTCAGAGACTTCCAATGCCTTCGAAATCTTACCCTGAAGATCCCCCTGGTCACCGACTTGACCAGGCAAATCTTCGTTGACTGTCTCGAAGTAACCATCAACGAACTAGAGCGTATGCAATCTCTCAGGTCTCTCTCACTCGTAGTAGTCGACCTCGAATATGCGCGTTCGTTTGCCAACAAGCACAGCCGATCACTCAACGCCACTAGTCGTGCGGTGAAGTTGCTCGCATCAGTCAACGCACTGGCAGCTAACACGGCTCAGCTGAAATCGCTTGAGTTTTGGGGACTGGCATTTGAGGATCATCTTGGCAAGCGGTTTCAGCTTTCGGAGGATCAGCGGACGTTTGTTAGGCAGAGACTGCCGATGTTGTGCGAGTCGGGGGTGTCGATGATCTTTTAGTCGTGCACGGATGATATCGTAGGTTAAGGACGATTTTGAAGCCTTAAATCATGGATGTTGAAAGATACTTCTGCTCTTAGGTTGCATCCCGGTTCCTGTACCTTCGCACCTATCACAATCAAAGCACGGGCTATATAGTATGATCACAATCAGGAAGTCAAAAGAAACTCTTAACATAAATGCTAATCGTATGACAGGTAGTATATGCGTTGACACGTTGTTTATCGTCCACAACCCTGAACTTCGTTGCTGCATTGGGAGACTATAACCGGGGCAGGGGTTTTGGAATCGTTGTTCTACGTAAGAAACTAGCGTCGAATTGGCTGGCCATCCTCGGTGGTGTAAATCTTGCGGTCTTCCTCTTAGCCTTCATTGTCGGCCCCATTTGCACAGATCCCGTGATAGGTAACGACACCGGACGACGAGGACGCCCGTTTGTGCGACCACTTGTAGAGGAAGCTTCCACTGCGTGTGACTGAATGTAGAGCGATCGATGTGAAGGGGTATGTCCAGTGATGATTGCAATTCTCGCGTCGATGTAGTCGAGCCCGTAGTAGTGCATAAGTGATACCTGCTCTGGAGTGCGAACAATGTTAGGGCCACTCTTCGAAGCGGCATGTTCGATTACTTCGAGTACGCGCTCAGGGTTCCATGAGGAAGGCCGTGATATAGTCACCGTGGCCTGATTTTCCAGGCCGATGTTGAGACCCCCAACCTCCGTGTATACTTTCTTAATCGTCATAGGGCAGTCTTCTTCCAAATCTTCGCTGCCAAGTACCTGCGGAAGTAGTAGACCTGTATCGGGCAAAGGCGTGCCAAGAAGGCTTTCCTCCATAGATGAGGCCTCGGAGACGGAGCCCAGAATAGGCGTATGTTCCACGCTCACTGATTCCTCGTCGTAAGGTGTACAATATCCCAGGATATCCGCGAGAGCGCCAGGTTGTCGACTGGTTAAGGCAATCGAAGGAGGCTGAAGAAGGCTGTAATTCGTCATGTCCTCATCCTGAGTTGATGGAACAATACGAATAGTGCCTGTTGGTATGGAACGAACTTGTCTAAGCGATACGTGAACCGACTGTGAAGGTTTGAGGTCCAGTAAAGGGAGGGCAGACTTGTCGTCTTTAGTCTCCACAGGTGCAGTTCTTGTGACTAGTGGTGGTGTTGTCGTCTGAGTATGTGTAACGAGGATCGATAGCGGATTCAACGTATTCTCCATTGGCCTTCCTCCTCGAACGGCTTGCCTCTTCGCGATAATCCACCGAGTCGCAACACAGAGAAAGGCGGTAGCGATCAGGCTGAGACAGGCAATCACCAGCCATATCAACCACGACCATGACATTTTCGACAACGTCTTGGTGTGCAAGCGGGCAATGGTCGTGACAGGAGGCATGGGCGGGATATTGAGAGAGTGAGACTGAGAGAGCTATGCAAAGTTCAAACTGCGTCAGCCTGGATATATAAAAAGACGATTAACATTGCAACTGCCAGCCACGCTACCAAATCTGAAACATAAAGGTTCCAACCATGTTACCTGTGGTTGGGATCAAAATCTGAGTCAGTGCACTTCTCGAAAAAATAATCGAACGCAGGCTGACCAACCCAAAGCTCTTCACATTACAGTACGATCACAGCCGTTCAACTCAGTATTGCTGTGTCGCAAAATCAACAACCAACAAATACTGCGAGATGGCATGCTTGAGTCATGTGTTCAGTTCCAAAGCCGCTGTCATGGTTGAACGTTGTACAAACATTGTAGGTATGTACTTCAACTTGAACTTGAAGTTCAAGTTCAAGCCACCCTGCCGGTAATCGCCGCGCCACGATGTTGGCGCCTACTGGCCACGGATCTCATCTTGTGCCTGCACGTCTCAGGTTCAAATCGTGTAGTGAGCATTAGGATTTCGACGATAAAATTGGAGAGTGTACCTCTACACTGAAGCTTTGGCACGCAGTCTTCAACAAACATAAACTTCCAATTGGATGTACTGCCCAACGATTCTATTCCAGAGCCAGAGGCGACTCCGAGACGACTGAGATTAGATGAGTAACAGGTACAACACAACGATACTAAGGATATGCAGGGCGGGGAAAAATCTGGTTGTAGAGTGGTGGGGGTGTGGCAGGCAATGGCAAGAAGAAGAGGAGGACGGTAAGGAAACTGTCTGTAAGATGAGTATGGAAGGGCGACTAAAGGACTAAGAGGCAGCAGAGCTGCGAGCAACGCTGTGATGGTATAACATACTATGATACACTGTGATTACAGATGCGAAATGCGAGAGAAGAATCCGTGGTGGTAGCATGATGAGGGTAAACGCAGTACACTGGCTGGAGAAAAGACGTTTCGACGCATTAAAGTGTCTTGTCGCAAGAACGTCAATATATGCAACGGAAGAATGAATCGGGGAAGGAGGATTACTGTAAGCCACAAAAAGGGTTATAAAATTCGTGTGTTCTCTTGTTTTTTGTTTTTATGTTTCTAGGTGGGGTATTTGGCACTTCAATCACTGCACCAAACATCCGGACTTATCGCCCTTTGCACTGTCTCGCCGCTTGTCACGGGTAGTCGCAATGCTACTGGCACCAGGGAAGTCTCCTGGGAGATCCATGGACTGAATGTCTTCCGGGTTTACGACGGACATAGATGTAGCCGAGAATGACCCCGTCGTCATCCTTGACAGTCGACGATCCCGGTCTGTTCGTTCGCCCATTGAGATGTCGGTCTCAACGATAGAGATGGCAGTGGACTGTCTTCGGACAGTCTGAGGGCGACCTTTCGAATGTGAGTTGGTAGTGCTGCTATGAAGACTGGAGTTGCGTGGCGAAGCAGTGGAGCTCGCGATGGAGGATGGTCGCTCAGAGGCGGTCGTAATAGAAGGAGGAGGGGCGTGGTGCCGTCTTCCCAGCATCGACATCTTGCGGGATACCTGACGCTGTGGCTGCTGGCTCGGTGTTGGGCTTGCGGCATCGGAACGTGCCTGGGATGACGCATCTCCGTCCTTATTCAAAAGAAATGACTTCGACCGCTTGAAGGCGCCAAGGACCTTAAAGGCCGAGGGAGGATGTATAGGGGGTGATGATGACAAGGGTGATGAGGGCAAGGCAGAGCTGTCCGTACTATTCCTAGCAGACATGCCTACCTCTGACAATGGAGTAGGAGGCGTCGCGGGCCCCATGAACGGTGCCAAGGCCTCCAAAGGATTGGCGAATGCGCCTGTCGGGCTTCCCGGAGTCCCACCTTCCGCATACTGAGCATAGAGGAGAAGCTGAGAACGAAGGTCACATGTGGGAGGAGCATGATGTTGGCATTTGCTGTGCGCGATGAGGCTGCAGTGAGAGCAGAGGACGGCATTACGCTTAACCTCCAGCTGACACACCCTACAGATGACCGCTAAACAAGAAGACGTTAATCATCATCAGAAGAGGGTAGGAACGGTAACTTACGCTTGTGGAATGTTGTTCGGACAAAGGAATGGTCTCGCGGCGAGATGGGGTCTAGGTCACTCGACATCCGCTGCTGAAGAGGTGAGCTGGGAGCGATCTCGGGAGTGGCTTCGCGCTCGGGCTCCGGCATTTCGATCTTCGCGAGGTATTTGATGACTTCGGACTTCTGCATATCCATGCTCACACGACGCAGGAACGGTATGCTATCCTGGGGGCGAAGATCCTAGAGAAGACACGCAGAATCAGAAGTCAGAACGCACAGGCGATCGTGATCGTGGGGACGCACCTTGCCAGCAGCCCAATTTTGCTTTAACCACTCGTGTTCGCACAACATCTCGGCGTCCGGACGCATCTTGGGGTCCTTCTGGAAACATTGTCGGAGGAAGTCCTTGAGAAGACTGGAAGCACCTTCTGGCGGGGGGGGCATGTCGTCCTCGACTATACGGAACATCACTACAAATTCAAGTGATTAGTTACTTACGAGGGTGCAGGCAAACACGTCACTCACCGGACATTGTGTTCGCGATTTCGCCGTATGGAGGACGTCCAGTGAGCAGCTCGATGACGGTGCAAGCCAAAGACCAGATGTCAGACTTCGTAGAGGCACCCTTAAGCTCGATGACCTCGGGGGCCATCCAGTTAGGTGTACCAGCCACATCAGGCATGTCTCGTTCCATAGCGCGCAGGTTGAGAGAGACACCAAAGTCGGACAACTTGACATTGCCAGTCTTGGTTGTAAGGATGTTCGCAGCCTTGAGATCACAGTGCACCACATCGCTCTGATGAAGATAGTGTAAGCCTTCGAGGATCTTGACGACATATCCCGCCACAAGTTTCTCGTTGAGCTTTCCGAAGGCTTTCAGAGTCTGACCCAAGGACCCATTCTCAGCATACCTAGAAAGCCAAATCGTCAGCCTACAAACATGTGTGGCAAAAGAATATACTCACTCAAGTACGATGCTCAGAGTGTCGTCATCCCTTGCCATGCCCTCGTACTTAACGATACCCGGATGAGAAAGGCTCTTAACAAGATCAACCTCCCTCATCAGCTGCGCGATCTCCTCTTCCTTCAGCCCGGCCAGCCCGATACGCTTCACAGCAACCGTCTGCCCAGTGTTCAAGTTCAACGCACGATAAACGACACCAAACTGTCCACGTCCAATGCAGTTGCCCAGTTGCTAATGAGAGCAACACTTTATCAATGACCCACATTGAAACAATGACAAAAAGATAACTCACGAATTGAGTAGCAGGCTTGCCATCCTCTCGCACAATAAGCGTCTTCTTCACAGCACTCCCATCTCCCCTCATCAAATCACTCGCGCTCGTCGGTCCCGAAGGCGTACCCAGGTTAACCATACTCTCGAACCTCGACCGTCCAGGTTTGGACCCCGCATCGTCATACGAGTTCGGACGCGGTTTCCTCCTCGAGCTAGCACCATCGATCTCACTCTGAAACCGTCCTCGCGGCTGCCGTGAACGTTCCTCACTCGAGGACGACGGCGCACCTGACGGAGCCTTCGTGAGTTCAGGAGGGAAATGCACGCCCTGCGGTTGTGGTGGGGTTGAATGCTCCGCCGATACAGTACGCGGGAATGGCACTGGGGTCTCTCCAGAGGGAGACTCTTCACCCTCCGCACGAGCGATGTACATCCCATTGCGATTCGCTGCTCCTGTCTTGGTGCTGCTTCTCCTGAGCATGATCCTAGGGTTCGGAGAGATGCTGGTGTCAGGACTCGAATCTCTGCGAAGCAGAGCCTCCTTGGGTAAGAGGCCAGGAGTGTCAACGCTATGCCTCGCTCGGTGGGTCGGCCGTCTAGGGAACTGAGGCAGAGACTCGATACTCTCATTACCTCGAGACACGCCGACGATCGCGAGCTTGCGTGGCGGTGATGCAGATAGCCGGGATGGAGCCACAGAGACAGAAGATGTCGATGGCTCATCATCATCTCCGAGAGAGGAAATTGACTCCTTCTGTGTGGGACTACTGGGACTGAATGCGCTGATGAAGTCGTCTGGCCACTTGCCCTTGCCGAGTTGCAGCTTTGGTCGTGGAGGGATGGGTACAGGAACTGCGCGTTCAGGAGTTTTCGAACGCTTGTTGGCCTTGGCACTCGAACTGCCCTCCTCACTCTCCTCGATGACCCGCGTCAAGTCCACTACAGCAGTCTCACTGGGTCTGCGCTCCCGACCAAATGAAGGTCGTGGTGGTTCCAACGGACGCTTGAGTTCCTCGGCGAGAAAACTGGTGATTGCCTTGGATTCGGTAGGGCTGAGCGAAGGGTTCTCCGACGGCACGAAAGAGGTAGCCTCAGTAGTCATAGTCCGTAGTGTTCCGAACTTGCTGTTCTGCGCGTCACTGCTCCTCCGACTGCGAACGTCCAGCAAACTTGACATAGCTGTTGTGTCCGTCATCTGACTTGACGCCAGCGACTGCGCCAATGACTGTCGGGCAGGTGAAGGAGCGACAGAGTCAGCGAATGATGCACGGACGGAGTCGCCGATAGATGCACGGGTGGAGTCAGCAACGGACGTTCGCTCGATGCTAGGCCCGCGGGGGCGCAGAGGTGAGCGGGCAGGAGGTTTGGGTATTGAGAATACGTTGTCCGCCTCCACATCACCATGTTTGCTACCTGCCTCTCCAGCAGTCTTGCTACCGTCAGAGTCGGAGTCACCTGGGCTTTCAGAGCGTAATGGAGGTAATGAAGGGCCAGAGGGGCTTATACGTTTTCGACCATTCGGGGAGGAGGCAGATATAGGAGAGACGGATCGCTGAAGGGATAGGTTGGGTGTAGACGCGGCTGCTCGTGAAAGGGTCCCTGTACCATACGGATTGTTGCCTGGTCTCTGTAGATGACCACCTTGGATGACCTTGCCCTTGGTAGCAGGGAACTCGTTGACACGCAGCAAAGCGATGATACACTTGGCCACGCGCGCCATCGAGTCAGGCGTGCTCTCGATGAGATCGTCCCGATGAAAGAGCTCCTCGCGCGGTACTCCCACTTGCGAGCACGCCGCCAGGAACTTCGTGACATTCGACGTACGCACGAAGCCGTCTTCCCGCTTGTCGACTCTCGGGATGTGTCCAGGCTCCAATTTGTTAACGAGTCTGTATTGGTAGTAATGGTATCAATCAGCAACGTTCATTCAGCGTCCCGGCTGCGCATGACAAGCCCAGCGTCCCCGAGACATCGTAAATGGAACACGCACTGGCATAAGACATATCCGTCTCTCAGAGCCTCGCCGAAGTGCCTGCGCTCTCGTTCCTCGCCTCCTCCACCCAGCCCACTCAAACCGGAACCAGCACTGCCAGCACCAGCACCAGCAGACAGCTGCGTAGCACTGGCCATAAAAGACGAGCCGCTCTTACCCCATACCCTCTCCAATCTCGCCAGCGACCTCAGCCTTACTTCAACCTCGTCGTATACCATGGGATCCAAGCCGGATTGCGTTGGAGGTTTGAGCATTTCTTTGATCAAGAGCGACGAAGCAGTCCGCACGAGTTCACGTTGTTCAGAGGTCGCCGTCGTGGCAAGCGAGACGGTGGATGCGTTGATGGAGCGTAACTGGGAAAGGTTAGGTGACAAGCTACGTTGTGTGGGTGATATTGCCCGTGGTCGGATAGGTGTAGATGGTGAAGCAGCACGCCCAGGTGTCGGTGAAGATGAAAAGTTAACTCTTTGGTTATCCGATGAGCGTCGTATTGGAGTGGCAGGGGCTGGTGGGGAGGAAGATAAGGGGAGATGGGAAGTGGATGCTGACGGATGGGCTCGGTGGGTCGGAGTCCGAGAAGACGATCGTGCTTGTGAAGGGCTGAGGGGACGTGCTGCTGTGGGAGAAGCCGGCGGAGTTGTCAAGGGAAGGTGAGTAGCACTTGCCGCAGCTCTCCTCGATGCTGTCTGCGCAAGGTGTCCGCTCCGGGGCGAGGGCGACGGTGGCGAAAGATCTGGCGAGCGAGCACCTCCACGCGTCCTCCTCGTTGGCGTCTCCGGCCTGGTCGAGTCCAACGACGTACGCTCTCTCGAGGGACCAGCGACGGCGGGTGGGGGTTGTGATGACCGACCTCTTCCTGTCTTCTGGTCAGCTCCTAAGGGGCTTGCAGGCGATCTGGCATCTTTCTTCGGCACAAGTGGGACGGGCCCGCTTATGTCTTTCGTGGAGATGGTGAGCTCGCGGGCGTTTACCTTCCTGGCACGAGGCGGAGACACTAGCGCAGCGACGTTGGAGGATGACCCTGCGGGCAGCGCAAAGGGTTGTGAGTACGGCGATAGAAAGGGCTGCGAGTGCAGATGAAGTGTCGGGGAGGACATGGAGGCTTGACGAAGGGACGGCGTCTGAAAGCTCGTGTATCCCGCCTCGCGAACTTTTCCCTTGTCCCTATCTCGCTCGACCTTTGCACCTGCTTCATTTCGGACACCTGCCTCAGAAGCATGTCCAGATGATGAGGCGTTATTGATTTCTTTGCCACCGGGCCTTCGAAAAGAAACCTTAGATAACATGCTCGATTTGGATCGCTCTTTCGCTGCCATGGGCTCGTCCGAAGCCTTCTCCTTACCCTTTCCCGGGCTCGCAGGCGTAATTATTCCCGTCTCATCTAGAGACTGTCTGCCCCTCGACTTGCCTGTGGTCCGCAGCGTCTGCTCTAATGAGGTGCGAAGCCGGCTGAAGGTCGTTGGCGGTCTACTGTCGATTGGCGGGGATGAATGGGGGTGCGAAGACGACGGCTGGAACCGAGATGAGGAAGCCGCTGCCGTGCGAGAGG
This sequence comes from Irpex sp. Y119-03, assembly GCA_037042295.1. Lineage (NCBI taxonomy): Eukaryota > Fungi > Basidiomycota > Agaricomycetes > Polyporales > Irpicaceae > Irpex > Irpex sp. Y119-03. The sequence continues at coordinate 76,570 of JAXQKB010000115.1, read as the reverse complement.
TGGACGGGTCTGCGTTCATAGATGGAGCCATGTGAAACCGATCGGGGACGTGGACGTTATTCAGCTTGGGTGGTGAAGGGAGCACGGCGGCTGCCATTAGGAAATCTATTCCGAAACGAACGTGACGTCGAGAATATCAATCTGCAAGGATGGGTCAACGGGTCAGAGACCGAAGATGATGGTGTGGATTGGCGGACATGATGATAGTTGATGGAGGGGCAGCGAGAACGAATCGAAATACAGTACTCACCCGCGCTACAGAACGGGCTGCGACCCGTTTCATGGACCGAAGCAAGTCCGACAGTGCTGTAAGGAAGGTCGATGGGTGCAGTTAGCAAGACATAGAGGGGCTAGGAATGAACGTGATCAACGAAGAAGTGGGAGAGAAAGCAGAGAGGGCAGAGCAAAGCCTGAAGCAGCCGTTCTCGGATGAAGGTGCAGGAGGCAACCACGTACCACGGTTCTGGTCATCCAAATCGCCCTGACGCCCTCGAGATAGCGGCTTTGTTCTCAGCCGCGGCAGCTAGGTAGGATTAAACGTCAGGTTGGGAAAAGAAAGAAGAAAACGCGAGGGGGCGTGGTGAAGGGAGGAAGGAGAGATGGGTGGCAGCAGGCGCGAACCACTCGGCTGATTTACGGGCGCTCGACTGTACTTGCACTAATACACCACCCTCGAAGGCAGCTAGCTCGACGAATCAAGGGCCATGTGTAGCCGAATCACAGCGAACAGTCGGTCTTAGTAACTTCAATAACGACAAGAAGAATATGTACATTGCACAACACTACAGTCGCCCACAAACAGTGTTAGCAGAGGAGACGGCGGGGCGACACTCAGCTCTCGATTGGACTGTGCTCGACATTGCTACAAAGCCCGGCCACGAGCTCAAGCACATTCCCATCAGATTCCTCGAAAAAAGCTCGATGACAACACTGGCAGTGATGCACCAGCTCGGGAGATCAGCGAATTCCTAGATATGGGCATTCAGTGCGGTGGGAACGAAGCGCAGGCATCGAAAATTCCGATTCTGACAGAAGCCAGCATGAGCCTTGCACGCACTGCGGGGTAAATACCCACACCGAGCATGTGCACGCCCTCCTACAGAGATCTGTGCGAAGCGAAGCACATTCCATGACAAAAGGCTGAACAAGGAACGGGGCTCCACTCTCATCGCAGAGGGGCTGTTCCTCGTTCATTGTCGAGGTCATACAGACTTTCAGAGCACGGATGCGGTGGCCACTCGCGCTGAAGCCGACTTCAGCTAGGGTCGCCACCGCGTCACAGGTCCGATGAATGTAAAGACGGATGGGATCTGTTGTTTGATAGTGCCGTCTCTTGCCGCTGATGATAGACTATCTATGGCAGGGTCATCAGACAAGACCTCGGACAGTGGCGTATAACATACCAGTGCAAATGGATTCATGTCAATGAGGCGAGCTGGCGCAATCTTCGACACTGCTGGCCAGGTCGAGAGTCTTCGAAGCATCTGGTATACTGATCATTAAGTATGTCAGATAATCATTGTATAACATACCCCTCTATATGACAATTCATATCACATCCGCCACCACGTTGCGATATATTCGAAGCTTGAAGCATGCGGCGCATTTGTACCGTATCTCCTAGCGTTTCAATTATCAGCAGGCAGTGTAAAGAGGTGCAAAGCCACTGCCACTAATTGAAGCAGTGATGACAACCAACTTGGCAATAACTGGAATAGTACGAGCGGCATCCTACCCATCAGCCTGGCAAACCTCAAGAAGATTAGCTTGCCCCTCTTCCGATCGAGGCTGGACAGGAGTGATATATGGCAAACCTTGAAATGGTTGGTGGCATCTGAGCCACCATCGGCTCATAGCGCGTACCTCGACTGCCGAAACGAATAAAGAAATTGGTTGTCCCTTAGACTGCAACTTCTATGCCCTGTCTGTCTGAAAGCACATGAAGGCTCGCCGACATGTATATGATCGACCGATTGAATTTGACCAGCGCAGGTTGAATGTAGCACGGTTCATCGGGAGAAGCTTGCACACGACCCCGCTGCCATGACAAACTTCAAGCCGCACGTCTGCCAAGCGATATGGCGAACGCGACCTAGACACTACCGGTACTGCGTAAATATAGAGAGCGAGTCTTATCAGTCAATGCATGAGACGAAACACGTAAAGTACGCACTCTAGTCAGTTAGCACTCACACAGCAAGGTGTGAACAACCTTGAGAAGGGATTTTGCATTCATCCATGTTTGTAAAAAGAACTGTCAGGGGTCTGTCATCAAGATATTCAGTCTCCTGGCGTCGTGGCCGATATGAGAACACGATGCAGACCAACGGGCCGCTGGAGGCTCCATTCGACTCGACGACATCTCAGCGCGCAAACAACGCCCTGAGACTGTATTGAGGTCAGCTATGACGAGGTGTACATGATCGTCGTCGAGGTCCGTTGTTGCAGCAGCATCTGACGCCTCATGTGAATAGATTTAGCTCACTGTGTATGACGACATGGGCGATGTGACGAAGTACGTACTTACCTCCTCGCGTAGATAGTGTACCCACGTCGGGCAGAGGCCGACGTAGCGTTACATAGACTTGTGTTCGAGAAAGAAGGTGTGCCACGAGTACCACGCCACGTTTGTCGTTGTGACTTATCTGGGACGTGTTGGGCCGGCGGAGGACTGTCGAAGAAGGATGATTCGGATCAGAGAGCGGAGTTGGCTCGAGGCGATAAGCACAGGAGCTGTGATCGAGTGCTTTGGGCTAGTGGTCCGTGGTGCCGAGACTGGACGCGTCGTGTCATGAGACACGATCACGTTAGCGTGTCAAACGCGCATTTGGTACGCCATTGAATCTATGCAATGTCGACAACGCGATTTCGGTGATACTCTATGCACAGATAAGGCGTACATTTATGAGTTTGCACATTTATCAATACAAATGATACAGTAAGCAATGAACTGCGCACGTACGATAGATAGATGTATCCGTCGGCGCCATAACTGGGAAGGTTGCTGAAGTGCCATGGTAATGCGACTGAATGATTTCGGTGATACTATGCCCCTCAGCACGTCCGCGAGGCTACTGAGCGAACTACGGACTGATTATCAGCGAATCCGGCCGCAATCCTCAGCCGCTTCGATGCATTTGAGATAGTGGCGGCGGTAGAAGCAGAGTAGAAAGCAACATTGCGGCAGTGATAGATCGAAGTCGCTGGTATTGTCGGGGAGAAGCCAGCGCGTGAGTGTACGTGTGACAGATATAATGAGTTGTATGACATACCGTTTTCATACCGTGATATGGTTCCATCAGACTGACTAAATTCGAACTCTCACATATATCGGATGCGGCTCCTCTAGTTCTCCCGGAGGCACGAGCTTGCACTTCTATTCCAAGGCACCACAGACGAGTATAAATGAGTGAGAACTGCCATTCAGTGGATGAAGACCTTCCACTGCGGCACAACCCCTTCTAACTTCCAGATGCCCTGCAGGCACTTGAAGCTGAGAAGATATCTAGGAAAAGATTTAGTAAGGCTTTTAGTTACACTTAGGTTTGAGGAAACATGGAAAGGAACCTACGTGAACGTGGTTGAGAACTGCCTGTTCGTGTGCGTGCGAACTTGAACAAGGATCTTCACAAGTTTACGACACACCTGTGCGTATGTGCGGACGGAGTGGAGCGACATAGAATTAGACTATTCAAGCACTAGGAGGTGTATGCTCCTTACCTCTGGATCATCTGAAGGTAAGATTCACCTCCACAACATGCATGCGGGGTAAAGCTTAATTATAACGAGTGGTCCCGTAAGTTTTCTGTGGAGCATTTCGTGGAAAGCTGGGTGCTTAAAACGAGTATCATATGCTCCGTTGTTCCTGAGATACGCATTCACCATTCTGACAGCATCTAATGTCACCGATGTAAACAGGTGGGAATACAGAAGTGCACGTACCGATTCAACGCGTTGCTTAATTATTCGTGTGTACAACGCGGCTGTACGCGTATACGGTCGAGCGTATATAGCAAACTAGTCTTGAAAGCCGCAGCAGCTCACACTTCTGAGAGATACTTCGCTGTCCAGTTTTTCGTTATACATTGACTATATTGTGTTGACAGTTGCGACCAGTAAGACCTGCATATATGCGTGGTTAATGATATAATTAGTCTGTTACAACATTATTCTCCTACCTTACGAGTACTCACAAACATAAATCATTACTTCTTGGATCCCGCAGATTGATCGTAGCAACTTGAAAGTCTCGTAAAATGCACAGTGACAGTTTGAGAGCAATAAACAAGCCATAGCGCTAAGCGCACGGGCCACCAATCCAAATTGGGCAGTCTCCGCAAATTAACTTTCCCACGCAGGTTTATCCATCGCTATCATGTCGACGCGGACGCTTCGCAAGACCAGGCAGAGCTCGTCGTCCCAGGCCGTTTCAGAGAAAGAAAATGCGGTGAAGTTGAATGGCGTGTCGCGGTCGAAGGCGGCGAGCAAGTCGCCGCAGGTGTGTGTTTCGTGTCGGCAGTCAGACGACGGATCGCCGATGATTCACTGTTCAGAGTGTAAGGAATGGTGCGTTACATACTTCAATTTAACTTAGAGGAAAATGACTGATGGTCTTCGTTCTGTGGACAGGTATCACTTTAAGTGTCTGCAGCTCGACAGCAGAGAGGCAGAGGACATTCGTAAGTAGTTGCGACTTTTTCATTCAGGTCGTGTGCTGATGACGTTCTCAGAGTTGTATGTCTGTGCCCCTTGCACAGAGAAGACAGGGTTGCGCACCGTTAGTGAGTATTGTTTCTTTGCAGTGCTGACCTTTGTCCGTACGAGTGTGGCCCCTGTCTTCATGTACATTCGCCAATGTCATGTTATAAGCTTCGTAAGCCGGCGTGTGGCCTATGTGTATTGTGTCATCTGCCTGGACTCCAGTAGTAGAGCAGCATCGTATTCTTCTTCATCGCCGCGTTTCCCAGTGAGTTTGCGTCGAGAGTACCTCAGAGATCATCTCAGTCGCTGCGGAACGACGCTGGTTGCTGCTCGTTGAGGGTGTTCACGACGTCAAAACCTGCATACTTTTGTGATATCATAAGCCGCTGCTGTCGACCCTGTCCCAAGGACGGTAGATCAGACAGCGGTGGCTATCATGCAGATGACATGGGGCCACACCTACCTTCTACGCGAATGCTACTACAGATGCTGACCGACCTTGTTTGTAGTGGAATGGGAAGGCCCTGAAGCAGTCGAGGAGCTCAGCAATGGGCACATCAATCCTGTACTGCTCATTAAGCCTGCAACTACGAAGATTATTGCAACTCACGAAGAACCGGACGAGTCGTCGGACGATGGAAGCGAGGACGAGTATGTCGAGGAGTCCGGGAGAAAGAAGGGCAAGGTATGTTACAACGTTACTATATTTGCAAAATATCACTGAAGAACTGGTACCTAGCGACGAGCCCATCCCCCGTCCAGTGATTCTGAAGATGTCTCAGACAGTGGCCGCAAGCCAAAGAGCACGGCAAAGACTCCTCGACGACCAAGTGCATTGACTATCAGAACTGTGCGACGCTCGACCTCTGGCTCACCGGGACCCAATAGCCCCGCCTTGAAGCGCAGAAAGTCGACCGTATCCCACGAACCAAGCTCCAAGCGCAAACGGTCAGAGTCCCTTGCTACACCCGGCGCAGGCGCGGACGCCGCTCGGAAATACTGTTCAACGAAGCTGCAAGAGATCTTTGTTGACATCTTCCTCAACTACCCGGTACTTGAAGAGCCGAGTGAAGACCAAGATGAACTCGTAGTCATGAAGAAGAGGGAGGATCTCACGCCCGAAGAGAAGGAGAAGCTCGAGGAGAAGGGTCGGAGGTTTGCCACAGAGCTGGAAGAGTGTGTTTTTGATACATACTCTGAACCAGACCCGAAGACGGGGCATCACATTGTCGGGATGAAATACAAGTACGTGGAATATGACAGCCACGCGCATATATGCTGATACAATACCACATATAGGGAGCGTTTCCGAATGCTGACGTTCAATTTGAGCAAGTCTGACCGTGTCGTGTTGCACCAGCGGATAGCAGCGTTACATATCACACCGAAAGAGCTGTCTACCATGTCCTCTACTGACCTGGCAGACGAGGAAACTAAGAAATCAATAAAGCAAGCTGAGAAGGAGGCTCTTGCTCAGACTATCCTCAAGAAGACTTCACTGCCGACCGCCAAGATGACCCACAAAGGCATGCAGGACATTGAAGACGATAATGGTGCTCTATCGCGCGAGCGTCAGAGGGAACGTGAGGAAGAAGAAGAGCAGCGGATAGAACGTGAACGGCTCGAACGTGTAAGGTTGCAGGCGCAGAGAGTAGCAGCACAAGGGTCTATGCCGCCTGAGTCGCCCACAACGCCTAGCATGACCAGCTGGGGTGCCCCTCCTCCAGTCCCATTGCATGCGCTCGACGGCAGCAGTATCAGCCCATCCTCGAGCAGGCCGTCATTGAACCCATTGTTCATTCACACGTCCTCTGATATGGTCACGTCTCCCGTTGAGCAAGAGCTCAACCTGGCAGACCTAATCAATATCGACGACGAACCTGGCCAGGAATTGTCGATCTCTCTTGCGGATCCTGCAATCCCTCCTATCTCGGAAAGCGCGCCGACTCAGCCAGACTCAGTCGGAGGCGATCAGACTGCCAATGCCTCGCAGAGTCCTACTCCTGTGTCTGCCACAGGAATATCTCCATTCGCTTCCAGGTCATCTCACCCAGACTTCACACTTCGCCCATCGTTCGACCTCAATGCTATCTGGTCAAACTCTTCGGAGTCCGTGCCATCCACCACGCAGAATGACAATCCGGACACAGTCATGGAGGAAGGCCCTGCGCAGCCGGAACGGGCTGGTTCTCCAGTGCCTGCGGAGAGCGGCGGCGCAGGAACTAATGACCAAGACTTCGACATGTTCCTCCAAGGGGACGGAGAACCGGCAGACGAAGGAGAGGATATGGAAGAGTCCACACCCCAGCCCCCTACGCCAGAAGACATCCAGGCTGCATTTGAGGCTGCTCCTCGTGTGTGGACAGGCAAGGTACGTCAAACTATATCATATGAGACAATAATCACAGCGCCTAACGATGGATACAGATTAGTATGCCTCTGGACTCCGGCCTCCCTCAGGAAGTGTCCGTTTCGGCACGCCAGATAGGTGGAAGAACCCTCGGTGGAGACTCGTTGCTATGGCGGACGTTATTCCCAACAGACCACCTGCGAATCGATGGGCGAGTCCCTGTGGACAAGTCTGCAGAGTTCTTGACGCAGATACGACTCAACCCTCACAAAGAGCTTATTGCCGCGGCATTCGCGCCCGACTCACAGGAAAGCTCTGAGAGCTTCGCTACATTGTCCAAGTTCTTGATCTCAAAGAAGTATGTTTTATCGAATAAACTCGAAATCTTATTTGTACTGAACTGAAATTCGTTCTTTAGCCGACATGGTCTAGTGTTCCCTTGGGGTAACAGGCCAAAGGAGCACCATCCGGGACGTGAGTTGTACATTATACCGCTTAAGTCCTCGGACCCCCTCCCCGAGTTCATTGAGCTCCTCGATGGATTGAAGCTGCCTCAAACCAGAAATACCGATTATATGATCGGTATCTGGATACTCAACAAAGGCAAACTGGCCCCTCCACCCGGCATGACTATGCCACCTCCCTCCTCGATCTCCCCTCCCGCGGCATCCGTACCTCCCATCCCACAACCTACCGACGGTTCTGTACCCGCGCCACCGTCCGGACCTCCTGCTATCCTCGCCTCCCTGCCTGCCTCCTTAGTCCCTCCTGGCGGCCAACTCCCGCCCAATGTCTCCGCGGAAGCTCTGGCAGCTGAAGTAGCATCCTTGACACCCGATCAAATCCAGCTTATGTTGCAAGCTCTCGCCACCAGTGGACAACAGCCACCATCCACCATGCTGGTGCCTCCTCCTGTTCCCCCTGGTCCGCCACAACCGTGGATGGCAGGTCCTTCACCTCCGCCTTACCCTCCGTATGGTCCTCCTCCCCCGGGAATGCCACCTCTACCATATGCACAACCTCCACCGCCTCTCTCACCCCCACAAGGCTATGGCTTCAGCCCCGACAGACCACCTTATCCTCCCCACCAAAGCGGTGGTGGACCTCCGTATGATTCATACAACCGTGGTGGCGACCGTGGCGGGTACCGAGGTAGGAATAATCGTAATAAAGATCGGGATCGCGGAGGAGGAGGACAAGATCGACCGCGAGATTCTGGTTGGCGGGGACGAGGACGCGGTCGTGGACGAGGCGGCGGTGGAGGTGGAGGTGGAGATCGAGGGAAGCAGTGGAATGGCCCTCCGCCCCAGCAGTGGTAAATTGATTCGATGTTTGATGTTAGATGCTGAATTATGAAGTTAAAATGTACGATTATGCTGGTGTTCGCTCTGACGTGGATGTGCTCAACCACTTAGTACTTGCTGCTAGTCGTATCTTAGTCTCAATGTAGTTGCAGTTTCTCTGAAGAAGTCGATCGTTGTGTGACATCCGCAATCCAAGCATTATGGCACGCGGTCGTAGTGGAAGGACGTAGGTACACCCACAGATAGTACAGCATCGCCTTAGCAAATAAATCATCCGTTAGAAAGTCGTTACAAAAAGAGCAAGTGGTATCCAATTATGCATGCAACATTTCGTACATACTCGTCCGCAAAGTCCCCATCAGCACGCAGCAAGCACTCCCTCTCACTCGTACGGCATATCCTGGACAGCTTCCGCCAAATGACTCCAATTATTCGCGACACCTTCTGCGTGATCGCGCTCCTCGCGACTGAAGGCTTGGACGGCCTGGGTGAGCAGGGCGTTCTCGCGGTTGTGCAAGACTACGCGCAGTTCATGCCACATCCTGTCATCGAATTGTGAGCCAATGTCATCTACAGTGCAAGGTGAGAACGCTTACGATGCGCGAATGAACACCCGTCTGTTCAGAGCGGCGGCGATAGCGGCTTGGTCTTTCTCAATGTTCCCCGAAATCTTATCCGCTTCGTCCTGCCAGCCATCCTTCTGTGCCTGCTTGACGTTCTCCAGCTTCAGTGAGTTGGTGTCGACGCGTTTCTTCAGTTTCTCCACTTGGTCTCCGGATAGCCTGTCATGGCGGATAAACAAGTCGCGCATGGCGATGTACAGATCGCGTTGGCCCTATAAACGCAACGTTAGCGGTATGGGCTGGGAATTCAGAAGCGAACCGACCTTCAGTGCCTCGAGAGTTGAGTACATCATCGTCCGAGCCTTGAGGAGCATTAGCGACTATCAGAATAGTGCGAGTAGGTTATAGAAACTCCTTACTCGATGTTCCACCGCATCACCATGTCTCTCTACATGTTGTGCAACAGACGAAACACCCTGTCTCACCCCCGTACACAACTCACACTCATCCCCCCTCCAACACCGCTGATTAACCTCAGCAAGCACCTTCAACGCATTCGTCAACCGCGCACTATCAGCCTGCACATGCCCATGCACCACATGCACACGTCCAGGATGCATCAACCCCGAAAAGACGGAGGACGCCAGCGATGCGTTGTCGCCAGGCAAGCCGTCGTCCGGTTCGGTCGAGGTAGATAATGAAGGGGGAGAAGAGAATGAGAAAGAGAGGTGAGAAGGCATGAACGCCCGCCGCGTAGAGGGAGGAGGGAGCCGTACCGCTGCTGCCTCGCGCCGTTTGATCATGCGCTCCGTAAGAATGCATATCTTCTGCCATTGTTCGATGAGAGAGCCGACTTTACCGCGTACCACGCTGTTGGGAGGTAAGAGTGAGCCTGGACACGTGAAAAGGGTAATCGAAAGCTACGCACGCGAGTTTGGCTTCGAGGTCGCTGGGGATGGCCATCTCCTCGACACGGTCAACCCGCTTGCTGACTGACTCCTCGTCGTAGGATATCGCGTTGTGTTTGCGCCAGTTCTCGAAGGAGGGTTCGGTCAAGAAGATTGCAAGAACTCCGTCTTCCTTGATGATAGGGTGATTGCTGTAGTGAAAGTTAGCACAAGCGTGAGACGTTGCCAATATGGAGGCCATACACTACAAAGTTGATGAATCGAGCAAGACCGCGCCTGAGAGTCACTTCATTAGCATTATAATTAATGGAGTTTGATTTTGGCTTTACTTACCTCCGTTGTTCAATGAAGCTTTCATCGGCTTGTACGACGTCAGCGCAGCGATACGTTCACAAAGAGCACGACTTACGTCCAAGTCGTTTGGGAGGTAGTTGCGGGAGCAGTCTGAAGGGGTACCGTCTGACGAGTAAATCCCACAAGATTACGAATTCAGAGTACCGTCTGGGAACGGGAGGAGAGCGCTATAATCGAGCACGTCAGCACAGGCAACACCATGCATTAACCGAAAGTTGCTCACATCAGTGCTAACTTCGTAGACAAGATACCTGTTGAGCAAGAAGCCCTGCTGGCCGAGGATATTGACCGTGACAGTTTCTTGCTTTCTCCACCAGTCTTTGGGAAGACCAGTTCCGGCTATGGTTGAGGTAGTTCCGTTAGTCAGAGTCGCGCTTTCGCGAGCGTCAGGTTGGGGAGGGTTAGAGTACTTGGGGACGCTCCAAGGGTCATCGGTGGTATAGCTACGCGTGGGTACTGGAGCGCGAATATCTGCACCACCATAAGGCGCAAAGGCAGAGGTCGAGGGTGCCAAGGAGGAGAGGTCAAGGGTAGGCACAGGAAGCGCGTTGTCCTGAGCAAGTGCCGCAACGCGTTCTATGCTGAGATCTGTCGGGGATTAGATCTGTTGTGATTCAAAGTACGGTAGCGCATACCTTTCCCGCTCTGAGCTAATGCTACCAGCGCGAGGGCTACGAAGAATTCGAGTTTAGACACGCGACTGCGGGAGCTCACGAGGCCAATGATCTGGTTGCATAGACAACATAAGAGTTAGTTAACGTGAATATAAGAAGTTGTACACAGTACCCACCTTGTCGATGCTGGTGGCCGAGAGACTAGATGTGCTCAATACACGTGAGAGGCCGTTGACTGATGTCTCTCCGGAGTTGTTTGGGTCGACTGCTGCGAACGCTTCATGGTATACGCTGGGTACTATGGCATCCGCTACAACACAATGTTAGTCGCCTCGTCGCAGGTTATTCGCATTGTCTTACCAATTACAGAGCTGAATCCTGCGGAAGCAGGAGCAGCACCTGACGAGGTATAGGGTATCGGTGCGGGACTCGGTGCAGCGCTCCAAGGGTCAAGGCCGTCGGAATCATAGACAGAATTGGCGAGGGGATCGTTGACGAAGCTCGCCCCGAAGTTGTTCGACGACGACGAGAGACCGCCATAGGGCTGCACTGGCCTTGGTGCGTTGAACATCGTCGCAGTCGGCGACGAGGTGCTGTTGCAGGGCAGACGCGCGAGCACTGCAGCACTTACACCTGGGCGTCTTCAGCCAGAGGCTGCTTGCATCTCCTCTCCCACATTCGACAAGGTCGTCGGGCAGGACACGATGTCTGAGCTCACATTCGACACTCTCATCGACGATGGCAACTTCCTGGGCTCAGAGCGCGCGCGAGCGGAGAACAAGGCTCTCTTGGACGAGCTCGAGAGGAAGAGGAAGGCGCGTAATTTGGCAGTGCCGACAGACGACAATCGCGTAAAGGCCAGGCTGAGAGAAATTGGCGAGCCCATAACATTGTTTGGTGAACGAGTGAGTGATAGTTGACTATGTATTTGGCCGGAAACTGACAATAGAACTCAGGCTGCAGACCGACGTGACCGTCTCATATATGTACTGTCTCAAATAAATGCTGCCCGCGGAGATGATGCCATGCAAGTTGAGGATGAGTCCAGTGATGAGAGCAGCGAAGACGAGGTGCGTACAATCTTTGACTCTATGTAATTCAACTGACCGCGTTATAGGTTGAAGAATTCTACTCGCCAGGTTCACTGGAGCTGCTCGAATCACGCAGGAGAATAGCGGAGTACTCTCTTCCTAGGTTGGATTTCCGCTAAGTCGGTGGACACTAGTCAGGTGCTTACTGCCTCCTCTGTCTTTCTTTGATTCCCCATGTAGAGCTCAAAAACGAGTCGCTCAGCAGCGCATAGATAGCAAAATGCCACTAGGGCGCATTATTGACATCCGTAAGAAAGTGTTTGCGGAGGTCAAGGTGAGTTTAGTGTTTATTCGTTAAATCTTCCCATTGACAACATCGTCCCCAGCACTTCGCGAATTTGGGCTCCCAGATTGGTGACGAGCGGCCGATAGCCCAAGTGCGGTTCTCACCAAACAGCCAAATATTGGCCACGGGTAGCTGGTCTGGGAACGTGAAACTATGGAATGTGCCATCATGTACACCTATACGGACACTGAGAGGTACGTTCGCCTTCGAGAAAATTTGTCCAGCGAGTACATATACTTCACACAGGTCACAGCGATCGAGTCGGTGGTGTAGCATGGCACCCGCAGGCGACACTAACACAATCTGAAGACGCTGTGAATCTTGTCAGTGGAGCTGGAGACACAAACCTGCATCTGTGGTCTCTAAATAGGTAAGCATTTAACGCCGAAATACTACTGGCACTGACCCGTCCTATAACTAGTGAAACCCCGTTATCGACATTAAAAGGCCACCAAGACCGTGTATGCCGAGTCGCCTTTCACCCATCTGGAAACTACGTCGCCAGTGCTAGTTTTGACACCACCTGGCGATTATGGGATGTCGCCACTTCTCAAGAGCTATTACTGCAAGAGGGCCATTCTAAAGAGGTATATTCCGTCGAATTCCAGGACGATGGGGCTTTGGTTGCTTCCGGGTGAGTTCTCCCAAGAATCCTTCCAAGGAGGCATACTCAATTCTGTCCAGTGGTATGGACGCTATTGGTCGTGTATGGGACCTTCGTACAGGAAGAACAGCTATGGTCCTTGACGGCCACGTACAACCCATCTTCTCCATCAGCTTCTCACCAAACGGGTCGGTATCCCAATCTTAATCACACTCCTTACCTTTCTGACCATATTCTAGCTACCAAATTGCTACTGGTTCGGGTGACGATACGATCCGCATATGGGACATGCGCTCCCTAAACGCCATCTACACAATCCCCGCACACCTCTCCAACGTCTCCGACGTCCGCTTCTTCCGCTCTCTCGACGGTTCTCTCCCATTCAAACCACCCGCTCCCGCAGCATCGTCAGAAGACGTCAACATGGACGAATCCCACGACAAACCCGACGCCGCTTTGGACGAGGAAGAATGGAGGTATCGTTCGGGGTTGTACTTGGCCAGTGCTGGCTACGACGGGCTCGTGAAGTTGTGGAGTGCAGATGACTGGCAGCTGCTTAGGACCTTGCCGACGGATGGAGGGAAGGTTATGTCTGCGGATCTTAGTGCTGATGGGAAGCTGTTGGCTTCTGGGACGTATAACCGAAACTTCCAGATATTCGCACCGGAGGAGCTTCCTATCTAGCATAGTGTAACATGCTTGGACAAATACAAGTGTAGATCCCGGCGTATTGATTTCAGACTGCTACAGCCTTGTATGCCCAATGTATAACTCGCTACTATCGTGCAGGTATGATGGAGGTGTGATAGTAATTGAATCTCGGTACCGTTACCCAAGTCGCAAGAGGCAACTGCAAGGATACATACAGTACAGAAGACGCGTACAACGCCGTCAAGGAGAATATTTACATAGCAGGAAACATCCAAATCTGGGGACATATGTATTGCACATGCGTATTTCGAATGAGATGCGGCGAAACACGCTTTGTAGTATGTGCCGAATCGTCTCAGAAAGTGCAGACTCGAGAGTCCTCGATTGGACGAGGCATAACGCCGTCGTACGCACTCTTGTGATGGAGACATGCCCACTCCTTTGCTTCCTGTTCCAGAGCATCCGGGTCGTCACATTCGACGACCCCTTGCTCTATGAGCCCGCGGACGCAGTGCATGGTCCAAGTCCGACACGTCAACTTGTCTGCATGTGGCGGTGGCCTCGTCAGGTCCACCTCGTTGATCCAAGCGAGTTGGTCTGTCTGAGAAGGGTCACAGAAGCCGATGCGAAGTGCGCCATCGAGGAGAAAGGCGTTCATGATGGCGTTGTTCGTATCGCTGTCAGACAGCCATCCGACATCGCCTATCTGCTTGACGTTGGACTTGTAGCCCCCTGTGGGAGTGCGATGATGGTAGAGTGCCCAATGGAAGCCCGCAGTGGTGTCGCGGTCGCGGATGAAGAGGAGTAGGTAGACTGAGCCAACTTGCAGACGGTGGTCGATGGAGGTTTGGGAAGACACTTATCGTCGGATTTGGCGTGTCCCGGTTCGCTGATACCTACTTATACATATCCACACAAGGGCTGCCGCGCTTCGCTTCGGCCCAGGAAGCCTTAAAGGAAAGGATTAATGATATGCGTTGTGCGACACTTACTTACTCAGGAACCGGCGTTTGCTCGAAAAATGATAATATTATTGGTATACGGAACCAAGAGCAAAAGCATCTCAAAGTGGCACATAAGAAAGTCTCCAGTCTACGGACATCTGAACGGTCTACCCCGTCGTCTCAAGCAGCGTAGTCAGTCTTTTTGGCTGCGAAGTGCAGAGTCCAGCTGCTCAGCAGTCTCTTGGCGTTTACCTGTTCACCAGTCAACCTACAACAGTGCATCAGTAAGAAGCCCGCATAATATATGAAGTAGAGAGAGACTCACCCAGGAGTACCGTATGTTAGAGGAGCAAGGTAGAGGTAAAAGCCGAACAGTATCACAGCAAAGATGGCGAAGATGATGGGGCCCTTGAGACCCAAGTCTGCTCGTGTGGCGGGCTTGGGCCTGGTAGAGGGGCCGCGGATGGATATGGGATAGTTCATGGTCTCGCTGAGAATGAAGGAGAACACGGAGCCTGCTACGAGGGCAGACGCGAGGTGGGAGGGGAGGTAGTGGTGCAGGAAGAGCTGACGGCCCATGAGGAAGAAGGGCAGGTAGTGGACCGCCCAGACGAGGAGGAAGAATCCGGTGGAGTTCCACAGACGGTTGCGAACGGCTGAAGAAGCGTACGCATGAGTATACACGAATAGAGAGAAACTCAACGTTGGTGTATGGGCGACTTACATTCGGGAATAGGCTCCACACCACGACGACGTGCCAAAAGGTCAGCTCCCAAGATACCAATGAAGATAGAAACGCCAATAACGCAAGTCCACCAGCCAGCGAGGTTACCAATCAAGTAGATCTGCTTTTGGCCTTCGTTCTGCGTCCAGAAGCTGATACCGCTGACGAGGAAGGGCCAGTTGAAGGGGCCGCTGGCGTATGGATGGGAAGCGGTGAGTCCGGCGTTGTGCTGCAACATCAGGATCTGCAGTTCCGCGAACTTCTTGAAGAAGTTGATAGATCGAGGTTCTTTGTGGACGACTTGGTCTTTGTTCTGGCCTTCGCCGTCTGGAAATACGGATCAGTAAGAAGACAGAGCTAATAAAAGGGGTAATATGCTTACCTGCGTTCTCGATGATATCGTCCACATACCAGATAGTGGTCTTCTCGTTGGTCTCCTTCTTACCGTTGACTTCTTGCTGGTTGAAAGCCCAATCAGGGAGTTGGCCAGGGAAGGTCCACATGGCCACCTTGGTCGGAACGTGGATCAGCTTGAACAGCCCAGACTTGGTCTTCCACGCCGCTCCCGGATGACTGTCGGTTATGCGCAGATGGAAGAGCGTATCGTTGTGGCGCGAATGGTCGTCCTTGGGCCAAGTTGTGAACTCCTCATTTGTGGGCATGGTCGGTGATGCGACGTCATGGGTCATGAGAAGGGACTGGGTTGCGACGTGCAGGAGTTGGACGACGTCGTCGTTGCGCACGATACGCCCGCGGCCGGTCTCCGGGAGTGACTTGGTCGGAATAACCTGCCATTCATTGTTGATGTCCTCATGACCGTAGCCGGTGACTTGTTGACCTGTAGCGAATCGTTAGCTGTCATTTCGACTGAAAAATAGGACATGGGGACATACCTTGACTGCTAATGCGGCCATCATCGTATTTCAGAGGATAGCGCTCGGGGTGTGAGTGCAAAAATACTTTGGTGTCTTTATGTTTAATCGTGATCGTGTCGTAATAGCGTATCTCTGGGAACAACATCGGTTAAGCCACAGATCAACTCGATAAACTCTGGCAGTTAGAGTAATTACCTAGACTGTTCAAGAGCATTTCATTATCTCGGAGTGTTTCCTGGAACTGAGGACTCATGAAAGAGTCGCCCGGCCCCGAATGTGTGAGAACCGCGAAATGGATCCAGAAGAACCACAAATATAGAATGATGGGGACTAAAATAAGCCCGATAGACCTGGCTATGAAGTGCTTCCAGAAGAATTCCTGTACAACAGCGTGAGCTGACACGTAACGCGATACAGAAGTGCCACGTACCATGGAATGACCCTTCTTGATGTCCAGGATATCCCACAAATCAATCAAGACGGCGATACCGATTGTGACGACTGTCAGGATGCCGTTGACCTTGGAAGCCCATGTACACGCCATGAATGTCCCTGTGGCTAGGAGCCAACCCCACCATTCAGGGGAGAATTCCCTGTAGCGCAGTTTGCGGAATCGGATGTAGCAGTAAATCGTGACGGACATGAAGAAAATGAGTGGAGCGTCCAACAAAATGAGACGCGATTGAGCAATGTGTGCGTTATCTGAAAATAACTGTCAGTGAAATGGGATGACGCTGAACAAGAAGGAAGCGTACCAAACAGGATGAGGGCTGCGGAGAATGCGGCCACGACGGTCGAGTATCCACTCTCCTTCATAATTGCATACACCAAGGGGATGGTCAAGCTACCCATAATCGCGGGGAAAGCACGCATGCCAACATATGGAACGTGGTTCTCCGTGTAGCTGTCCCCGATGTTGTCGAATTTGAACTTTCCATCGAACCCGACGAACCAGCCCGTGAGCCCAAAGAGGAGTTTCGTAAGAGGAGGGTGGACGTCGAAGTAGTACTCTCTTGAGATGTAGTGTGCAGCAAACTTGCCGAAGTGGACCTCATCGAAGCTGCACGATCATAAGTACGAAGGTTACGTCGGTTTGCAAAACACACGTACACTACTTGGTCGGGGTGGTTGATCTTGAAGAAACGTAGAGCGAATGCCAGCAGAGTCAGTGTAGCTACAATAGCCACACTTGCTTCTTCTGTCTCTAGTATCTTCTCGATGGAACTGCGGTCTCTCTGTGCAGCAGATAATTAGTGTGATTTGCCAGGGCGGTCAATACGTGTCACGTACGGGACCAGATGTGGCAATGCGGTCATCGTCGAGGTCGTCTGTTGGGCTGCCCGAGGAGCTTGCATAGCGAGAAGAGGGACCTGATTTGGCCCTGTTACGGATGCCTGTGTCCTGGGGACCAGACATGGTCGAGGTTGAGGTTGAAGTTGAGAGCGCGTGAAGCGTGTGACATCAGCACATAAACACCGCGTGAATAGCATGGCAACAAATTACTTACAAGGGGATAAGCAAATCTGTTACTCGGGATCAATCAATTACTTACCCGGCTACTTACATCACTTACCAAATTGCTTACCCACGCGCGTCGCGTGCAGGGACTCCGCTGCTTGACACGGCCAGTGCGGAGCGCGTCTTTGTCGCCAACTCCCTCGACATGCAAGCCCAGTCTCGAGTGCCAGGTCAACAAGCACCTGTTAAAATATATAATGCCGTGTATTCGTCGGTTCAGGTGTGTCTTGTATGATACTACAACATGAACAATTCTTAACAACGCGTCGCGATTAGGTGTATGAATGCATGGTCCGTGGCATCGCAGTCATGCGCCGGCGTGCAGATTCGTACGTGAACGCGACACAAATTCTCAAAGTAGCAGGAGTCGACAAAGGAAGGCGAACAAAGATATTAGAGAAGGAGATTCTTCCAGGAAAGCATGAGATAGTCCAAGGTGGTTATGGTAAATACCAGGGGACATGGTAAGTCGGGCTGCTCTACCCCGGGTCGCCACTCACGCATCCCGAACTAGGATACCTTTGGAACGCGGCCGTGACATAGCTTTGCAATTCGGCGTGGCTCCTCTTCTTTCTCCTTTATTCGACTTTGTCCCTAACACAAATGCCATTGGTGCTTTACCTCCCGGAATGCCATCAATGTCCGGTGAGAACACCCCTCTCACTATCCGGAAGGCTGGTTACTGACGCATATATTTGCTCAGGCGTTCTTGCACCACCTCCTATAATGCCAGGATCAGCATTGCGCTTGTTAAACCAAGGTCGTGCTCAAGGCTTATTCACCCCGTCTACTTCGACATTGAGCATTCAACGAGCACCGGGCTATGGTCCACCCGGGTCGTACTATCCTAGTCACGGCTATCCTGGTACCGCATCCCCCTTCAACACGGCTCCTGGCGTCTCTCCCACCCCTCCTCCAGCACAACAGCAGTCACTGAAACGCGCCAGATCAGACGCGAGCGCGGAGTCGCGCTCTCCGTTCATGTTGGCCGCGTCCCCAGACATTCAAACCTCCCGTCCTGCGTCTACAGTTCCCAAAGACGAGCAAGACGGTCCGTCACCCGCGAAACGCGTCCGCACTGACCGTCCTGATGCCACAGCGCCTAACTCACCCGCTCAGCCCTCCGTTAATGGAGTGCTGTCAAGACCGGAAAGCTCACAGAGCGTCCACCCACCACCTGCCAACGGAAAGGCACCACAGTTGGAAGCTAACGATGAGTTGCAAGAGGCGCGCTTCGCGACGAAAGCTACCATACCACGGGGTATGGACCTAACGGCTCCTTTGCGTGACCCTCGGCGTGCCGCCATCGTCTCGCACATCTGCCTACGAGACGATCCTACATTCGTGCTGAACTCGTTACGCGAGATCCCTCCAGATAACCCCTCGCTTTCTTCTGACATTGATCTGGTCCTCGACGATCAGGGCCATACGGCGTTGCATTTAGCTGCGAGCCTGGCTAGGCACCAGACAGTGCAGGCACTCCTGACGGCCGGTTCTGACATTCACAGAGGAAACTATAACGGCGAGACGCCACTTATACGTGCTACACTGGCCACGGCAAACCACGACACCCAGACGTTCCATACCCTTGTTGCTGCACTGCATACATCGATACGCACGCTCGACACGTCGAAGAAGAGTGTCGTGCACCATATTGTGGCTTCAGCGGGCGTGAAGGGGCGCGCCTTGGCAGCACGGTATTATCTGGAACAGATATTCTTCTGGATAGCGCAACATCAGGGTGGCGACTTCAAGAGCCTAGTAGATATACAGGATGAACATGGCGATACCGCTTTGAACATCGCTGCACGGGTGGGCAATCGGAGTATCGTAAGGACCCTGATGGATGTCGGAGCGAATCGCATATTGGCGAACAAGCTCGGGCTACGACCAGGGGATTTCGGTGTTGAAACGGAGGTAAGTTTTGCGTATCACTGGCCAAGTAAAACTGCTTATAGGATAGCACAGGAGTTGGGTGGTGCACCTCGAGCTGAAGATCTGCTGTCTTCACTACGATCTGGTCCCTCTGCACCAGTGCAGAAAAGCCAAGATGTCATAGCAGGTATTTCGGACCTTATACGCAGCAGTCATAAATTTATTCATCTATCTTTACTGAACAGACATCCAGACGATGATCCAAGGTCTCAGCTCAGACTTCTCAGCAGAGATCAAGTCAAAGCAGGACGCTCTGGACCTGACACAAGCCCACCTCCGAGCCGCCACCCGATCTCTGTCCGAACAGCGAAAGCAGATTCAGCAACAGCAAGCAGAATGTGCTGAGCTCGACTTGATTACGCAGCGAACACGCAACCTCGAGAAAGCCTTAGAAGAGGAAGACAAGTTCGACTGGACAGGCCGTACGGAACTGGACGGGTCCGACGCTGGCGTGCGCAATGGCCCTGCCTTCAAGAATCGCGGGCCGGGGTCTACACTATCCGGACCCGTCGATCTCTCTTTCTCGCTGGACGAGGACCCTGCTCTTCCTACGACGGATTCGGCGGCTAGTTTGATACGTCTGAGGAGGATGAAGATATGGCAGTCGAGGATAGACAAGTTGATGGAGGAGTGGATTAGTCGGCTGAAGGGCGCGAGTGCGGAGAAGGAGTTTCAGTGTAAGAAGATTGTTTCTATGTGCACTGGGATTCCGATGGACAAGGTCGAAGATGTGAGTGTCTGTGTTTTAAGCGCGGAGGGACTATGTCGAGCTAATGGAATGGCGGTAGATGCTTGAGAACTTGGTGGTCGCTGTTGAGAGCGAATCGCAAGTTATTGATATAAGCCGTGTTTCTGGATTTATGCAGAAAGTAAGTTGAAGTATACTATCTATCATGCACTCATTGTTTAATGAGGGCCATTGAACTCTACAGGTTAAGAATGGTGTTATTTGACACTACTCATGCATATGTTTCTCGATGACCCACGGAGCGCAACGACTATAACTATCTCGCGTTCCTGCTATGATGATGCTGTGATGTTTTATTCTTTATCATGTAAATTACTGTCAGGTTATCGTTTTATTCACGATGTCGTTGAAATTATGAAGTTACACAAGAGATCTACGAGCCTGACTGAACGAATCCAGAATGAGACCAGCATCGCCTTTGTTTACACTTGTTAAGATCAGAAGGTGGCGCTTACCATATTGGGAAGGACCAGGGCCGGATGCGCTTTGTCAGACCACCGCAGCTTGCTCTGAACTTTCGTGGTCGACGAGTTAACGATTCCTTATCAATTGTCTTCTTGTCTGCAAGAATCACTACAATGTCCGCAAATGAAGGCAACGATGTCGATCCTACTTTCAATGCACTACCACCTCGTCTGCGAAAGCGAATAGACCGCGCTCTCAATCGCGCGTGCGAAGAGGAACTCGCTGGCACTTCTACTCCCCGGAAGCGACGCAGAGTTGGCTCGACTTCAAAGCCATATGAAGATAATATTGAACCTGGTGGATTTCTGGCGGAGGACTCTCCTGCACCGGGCGGGTTCTTGCCCGACGATGAAGATCAGCCGATGGGAGGTGGTTTCCTTCCTGACGACGCTGCTAGCTCGGAAGCTGGAGGATTTGTCCCACCTTCTGCCTCCGTATCCGTGGACGGCGATGATACAGATGAAACAGAAATCACTCATATACCACTCCATCTGATACCTCGGGCGTTGCAGTTACTCGACCTACAACCTGATGATCAAGACGTGCTCGACGTATTTCGAAATGCTGCCTCTGGTTGGGGGAGTACTGCAAGAGGGTCGAGAATCAGAGGCCAGGGAGAACAGGAGATGGTTGTGAGTCGCAAAGACTGGAGAGCCGTGTGCGCCGCATTGTTGGACACCTCTGCTCCGGATGAAGAAGATGGAGAGGAGTCAGAAGGCGGCGTCAAGATGGATGTAGATGAGAGCGAAGCTTCGGAAGAAGAGTATGTTGGGTCCGACGGCCAGAGTGAAGACCCTGAAGAAGATGACTCGGAGGACGAGTACCAAGAGGGTGGTTTCGTGCGGTCGACGCCGCAACGTAAAGACAAGGGGAAAGGCAAGGCCAAAGCAGCTTCTTCGAACCGGAAAACACGCTCCCGGAAGACTTCCTATTCGTCTGAATCGTCTGAGGACTTTGATGGAAAGCCAAGACAGCTGACAGCACGCCAGAAGGCAGAGTGTCGCCGTACATTCGCGCTGTTCTTTCCCGACGTTTCTGAGACTGACTTGGACGACAAGCGTATTATGATCAAGGACATCGCGAGAGTCGCTGATTTGTTGAAGGAGAAAATAACAGCACAAGAGGTATGTTGCTTACCCACCCAGATCGCGGCCGAATTGACCGTCTTACTGTCAACACTCCCCAGATTGTTGAGATGCTGGAAGCCTTTTCCACTTCGCCAGACAAGTCAATGAGCCTCTCCGATTTTGAAACTATGATGGTCGCCGCCAAATTAGCCTGACGGATCATGGTCATCTCATGTCATGGCAATGGTGAAATGTATGTCCTCATGTGCGCGTATATAGCGTTTCACTTGATATAGGGGGATGTGCTCGTTGTCCGTTGTCTCGGAGAAGTGATAGATAAACTCATTCAGTCACATTAAGGTACGATTTGGGTATATCGTCGAATATGAAAGCTGAATTCGCAATATACATATGATAGGACATACAACATACGCTTATATAAGTGCTACGCATAGAAAAGCTATTGATACAGTGGTTGAGTGGCAAGAGGTACTATTGATACAATGGGGTCAAACGTGGTGGGTATCTTCGGAAGTGCATGTAACGGAGCGTGTAAACAAGAAGCGTAAGGTGAAGGATCGATCAAGCCAGTGAACTCGACGATGGACACTCTCCCAACTCCGTTTAGCGACGGGACTTCTTCGACCAGACGTCGAAAAGACGTTCGTACTTCTTCTGCATTCGTGAGCTGAGCTCGATGAACTCCTCGTACGCGCGTGGCGATATCTCGAGCATGTCGTTCCCGAAAGCTGACTCGTGGGCCAGTTTATCGCTCGAGGGGAAAATAGTAAGGATGTCGGAAGAGGATATGCGTGCTTGTGGTACGGGTGAGGGGAGGAAGACGTTCGACCCGAACGGCATGAAGGTGTGTACGTCCAGCCATGCTTCTCTTGAACTATGAGAGCGCGATGCTGAAGTTTTGGCCATCAGTTTGAGTTGATCATCCTGTAGAAACGAGCCAAAGTTACCTTGAACGATCATAACCTGGCGTTGAACCATCGCGACTGCAAGACATCCGTGCTCCATCATGAGTAATAGACGAGTGGTTGCGGTGGGATGTAATGGGTGATGAGATATCCTACGCGAACGGCGCAAGGGATACAGATGGCACTGTGTAAAGTGGGAGGAGGCTTTGCGTAGTCGACCAAAGGTCAGTGTTTTCATTGCTCCTCATTGCTTCAACTTATAAATCTTCGCTCGGCAGCTTTGCATTATCTTCGGCTCCCTCTGCGTCGAATGACATTACCTACCCTGCTACAAGGATGAGCAACGCGACGACAATGCGAGTCAAAGAGAACAACAAGATTACGGATGTGTTAAGCGGGTTTAACGAGGTCATCCACCCAAATCAATGTCGCACAGAACAACAGAACAATAGACCCACCTGGGATGGGTCAGTGATTGTCTTTCCCAATGAGGTAATTTCAAGGTACTTACCGGATTCAGATGAAGAGGCGCCAATAATGGAAGACAAGAAACTTGGTGGTGCCCATTGTTCTCTGCGATACATAACAGCGTGGTGAAGGGCAGGCAGTGAGGAATGCGAGGCTACTCACCATCCCATATCTCTGCCTGCGCAGAAATCACACAGAGCTTCCTACCACTACCTAGCACGCCGGCATCTGACTTGGTCCAAGTTCCGAGACACGACCGTCATCCGGTGCTATCCGATAACCGTCAATTTCCAGGTACGCAATGAACAACTGGAGTCTCTCAATGCTGCAGAATCCATGCGCCGAGAGTAGTCAGCGAGGGGGGTCTTTCCTACAATCAGCATAGTCGTCTTCTGACACGCACGGCCTGTGTTTCCCCGACCGTGAGTACGCTGTTCTCCTTCCATTGCCCGTGCCCTGCCTCGTGTTACAATACATAATACCTGACCGGTACCTTATTATAATTACAGCCAGGAAAAACATGTGGCCGACAACGCAATCCGCCGACGCCACCTCAGGTCATTGAACCTAATCTGCTTCTCCGTCAAGTGGGCGGGAACTCGGCGCTGTTGTTGACTTGGTAGCAACGGTTAGGGTATGTATCGATATCCGCACGGCGTACGCACGACGACATGTCCCGGTGCGGTCACGGTGATAGCTAGCCAAGGATGGTGTGCCTAGCTTTCCACATAGCTAGTGTCATTGTCTCTTTTCTGTACCCCAATACCGCTGCTGACAATGTACTCAACGTTGCAGGGTGTTCCATTCGTATTCAATGCTTACTGATTACACGGGCGTAATCTTCCAGATGGGCTTATAGAACCGTAGAACGTTCCTTCGGGGCTTGCGCATACATGGTTTACACATTAAGGCAAGCTTTTCCAAGGCCCTCGCATGTGCTCGCGCCGCTGGATGTGTGAACAGATGCCTAAGCGCGGCCTATTCGAGCGAGACAGCACATGCTCTTTACAGAAGTCACCTGTGGCAAACCAGGTACGTCCGGCCATCAAAGCTTGATAGTGATAATGTCAAGTATATTCATGGCGGTTTCTCTCTATACAGGGCCGGCACATATCACTCACAGGCCACAAACGAATCTCGAATCTGTCCGCGATCTGACGATATCATACCTCTGCAAGCCTGATCCGTTTCAATCAACTCAAGCGACCGTCATACCCCGAGAGGGACGTCCGTAGTCTCAAATCCTTACGGAATGCGGATGGGGGACAGACGTACCCTGTGCCCCGCGCAATTAGAACCTTCTGACCGATACCTTCCGCAGAGGTACCGACACACCCAAAACGGGCTGCTCTGACGGGGAAGCGGTCTCTGGTGCGCAGCCTCACTTCAGGCCATCTATGCGGAGCGCCGGCGCACTCCGAGCTGTAGATGTGATGAATTTGTTTCCACGCAGTGTTCTGTTTTCGCGGAAACCCGGTGGACCTGTGGCAACAGGCGTGCAACAGTGTAGGACCAGTCGTACGTGAAGCGTAAGTTCCGAGAGTATCTATTGCTACTTATCGCGGACATCGGCCAAGTCGACGCGCCATATTCTCAGGCGGTCGCGGCGATGGGCGAGGAGACTTTCAGGAAACCCAACCACATCTGAGTGCCATGCCATAGCAGCCACCCAGAATAACCACGGCTAAGGCCGTAGTCGTTGCAAATGAATCGGGCATACTTACCCTTCGTCAGCCACCCATGGCACCTCGCAGGTTGCCGCCCAAGGACGCCACTCATGAATGCAAGCTTACGGAGAAGGTCTTCTGACGTAGTATTGTACCCGCAGGAACGGTTTGCGCGCATGTCGAGTAGTCTTCTAGCATGTCGTTACGTTCCGCCACCGCCTCCAAACTCACCCCAGAGACACGGGTTCCGTACCGTAGGTTACACGCAGTTCAAGGTCGTATGGGACGCCCGATAGTAACGGCTGTGGCAGTCAGCGTACGGTATTCGCGGCCAATCCATTCGCTCATTCGAAGCCTCTTTCCCGTCCCATGTAGGTATACCCCTATACGAAGTCCGTTGCTACTTTTGGGAACAAGTCCAGCCATTGATAAGATGAGACGCACCAATGAGGGATATTTGCTTATCAACATACCGCGTAGCGCTACGTGTGTCAATGTAGATGAGTGACTACCCTCTTTCCACACGCAGCATGTTTTGACATGTACTTATTTCTGTCTATTCGCCACTAGTAATAAGTTGCTCTAGACCTAGAGCCGTGTCCAGAACACAATCTATCCAGCGTCATGTATCCACGAACACCGCGGATGCGATACAGCAGTGCTCAGAGCTCCGTGGTCGATGGCCCTGCATTAACGCCACCACGAGCCGCAAAGACGCTGCGGGGTGTGAGCCTGATCTTCCATCGTAAACATAAACTGCCGCAGGCGTTTGTCATACAAAACCTGCTTCTTTCATTCATTACAGAAAATAGATGGCGCATGCAGTCCTGGATTGCCGGAGATCGATAATTGAGATGTGGTTCATTTCATTGCAGACGGAGATATTGGGTACACACTTGAAAACATGACACAAAGCGCAGCAATTGCAGGAAGACGTAGATGGCAAAGCAGATCCGGGATTGTGAAGAAGAGTTGACACGAAATAACGTTGTGAAGAGCTTTCAGGAAACGGACGAAGGAGATGAAGATAGCAAAGTACAGCCAAGCAGGAAGGGTAAGCAAGATAGGCGAGCGTTGGACGTTAGTTGAAGAGATGGTCAGTCAAAAACGTTTATGTGAGCAAACTAAGTGAGAACAGATCAAGAGAAGGGTATACAGATTGCGCAGCAGATTGTGTTCGCGCGTCTTGGAAAGGCTGACATACAAGTCGTTCATGAGGAACCTCGAGAGGGACTGCTGCGCTGCTGGTGGTATGATCCATCATCGCTGATGAGAGAATCCAGGAGATCTGGGCGGCGGCGCAGGCAGTTGACCAGCAGTAGAGACGGTGATGGGTAGCGATGGCTCGCGTCAGTGCTCGACCGTGTCAGGTTCGATGGAACAAGACAAGGTGATGCTGCGAGTGGAACGAATGACCGGGTTGCCGAGTTGTGAGTCGAGTATAGGTGGGGACGATGAGCGCCTTCGGTTCAGCCGCGGCGGTGAAGGCGGACGTGGGCCTGCCACGATCCCATCGACACGTGTTGAAGGCCAACAATCTCAAGGTCGTCGATGGTGATGTATGGTTTTCGGCCAACCTTGAAGTGGGGATTAGCATCATCCTCCATAGGCTTGGTCTCCATATCCTGTGTGAGAAGATGGTCAGTAAATCCAGAGGCTCCTTGATCCTCGGACCGCAAAGCACGGGTGACTCACCTCGAGGAAGCGCTTGATGGTCTTCGCGACGTTCTTGGCCAGTTTGGCACGGGTGATGGGTTGAGGAGGGCTCCTGAAGTCGCGCGTCGGGATCTGTCTGCTCCAGGGAGCATACCCAGGCCACTGCGCGGACTTCAGTATGAGATATGCATGACGACACAGTGAAAACGAACCATGAGACGGATAGAGACCGAGGGACCGCGATGCTCAAACATAGGGTCGTCACGACCATGGAGACCAGCAAACCTGGAGCTTAACGCGTCGGTGCAACGAATACCACATGTCTCTCCGTTTGCAGAATAAAACATGATGGGCTGCTCCAGTTCTACCTCTTCGACGTAGCGACGACGATCGCTCTGAGTGTTAGGACGGTAGAGCTTCTGCGGTATGATATGTTCCGCGAATGGGAATCGAGCAGCAAGTTCGAAAACAGTCGGAACCGAAGAGAGCGAGCTGGGAGAAGTTGCTGAAGAAGGAGATGTAACCATCAACGATGCCGATGGGCTAGGGGGAGTGCGGGAAGGAGGGTAGCAGACATTATACGCAGGGTGGGGAGACAACAACCCGCCAGGGGTCGTTGGGAAGTAATGGTGGGGTGTGTTCGGTAATGGCGCTGGAGTCCATGGCATCGAGTGATTGCCCATACTGGAAGGCGTAGAGGCGGTTGCCGACAACGGGGGTTGACTGCTAGAGAGACCGTACGGTGAGTGGTTGATAGGGGAGCGGTGGTATAGTGAATCAATCGGCTGAAGAAGAGCAGTGTTGATCTGGGGCAATGTGTTGCGCGGTGTGGGAGGCTGTACCTGAGGGAGAATGTAGCCTGAGGTATCGTTCGTGTGTGGCGAGGATGGAATCTCAGGCACTGTCAGCCCTAGTGCGTTCTGTGGGTCGTCATTTGTCACATTGTTTTCGATGTACGAGTCTTCAAAGGTATAGAGACCATGACCGCTGTCGAAGGCGAGTGGGCTGCCCATCATGGGAGAGTACTGGTTATAGCTCTGTAGGGCCTCATCGTGAGTTCGACTCGAGGGCAACATACAACAATGATGCACGTACGGTCCAGTCGTTGATGTCGTGCAAGCCGTCCACTAGAGGTGACATAGCAGGCACGTCGTTGGCCCAGTCGTCGTTCGCTGCAGTCTCTGGACTTTGGTGTAGAGGACGGCGAGGAGACTGTTGGTCCGACGGATTCATTGGAACGCGAGCACAATGAGTGGTGAGGGGCAAAAGGATGAGGCTGCGGCTGGGGGTAAGAGTCAGATAGCGGGGGTACATATAGACAGCCTTGTGGCGGGGGCTTATGAGGTTGGAATGAGACGCTCAATTCACGGTGCACGACACCCAGCGGCTGGACATGCCCTTAGCGCCGCAATTGCAATCCAAGTCAGAA
This sequence comes from Irpex sp. Y119-03, assembly GCA_037042295.1. Taxonomy (NCBI): domain Eukaryota; kingdom Fungi; phylum Basidiomycota; class Agaricomycetes; order Polyporales; family Irpicaceae; genus Irpex; species Irpex sp. Y119-03. The sequence continues at coordinate 48,722 of JAXQKB010000115.1, read as the reverse complement.
TCGAGCCGAACCAAACCACCAATAGATATATGTGACCGCCAGTCACGTATGTGATTAACATGAGAAGAGTACATATGAACATCCCATACGGGTCCGCCAACCCTCCGATCCGCACCGTTCCCCACCGAATGTTGTGCAGTCAGTTGTGGACGAGGCGAACCCGACCACAACTGCACGCACGACCTCCAGCATACTGTGTCTTTATGCATGTATAACTTGTTATTTTCGGGCAGTACAAGCAGAGCACGCACCTTGTCCATGAGGCGGTGCTACACCGCCAAAGTAGCAGCCGGCTAATGGCGGTGTACAGAGTATTCTGCAGAGAAGTTCTTTAGAGGTGTATCGCATAGGGTTACACTTAACACAGCTCCTTGGAATACGGAGATGGTCAGATTATACCTTGTATGACCATTATTCACGATTTTCACGGTTTGTTTCCGGAGTGGGAGGAATGGGTAGGGACCTCGGCGTTCGCGATGTGCTCGCCACTCGAGAGGATGGAGATGGCCGAGGTATCCTGCCGTGAATGTCATTTACGCTGGCCGAGTGAGGGACGAGGATGCCATCATGGCCTCGAGGCAAATACAGCACATCCCGTCAGGATCGAGACGCTGTGGCTGCGCTCTTCTCACAAGCATGCCCAAAAGAAGGTGGCAAGAATCCGAGTCTTCAGGAATGCTGTCGAAGTACCGAGCAATATGAAGAAGGCAGAGCAGAATATCGAGCAGTCATCAGAGCCGGTGCAAAGAGGCGTGGGTGTGGTGGAGATGGATAGGCGTCGCCTTATTTGGCAGTTGTTGATTGGAATCACATGACCTTGCCGCTCACTGTCCTCTCAGTTCGCGTTGGTGGCGAAAGGCTCGCTCTCGTCAACCACTTGCTCGGGGTTGCATATTATTCCCTCAAAATCTCAAAATGTCCTCACCAAATGCAGTTGAATCCCCTGCACATGTGGAGCCCAAAACCGAGGACTCGGGCGACTACAACGACCTCCAAGACATAGACATGGAGAAGCAGGTACTCGAGGACACGGTGTCACAAGAAGACGAAGAAACCGCCGAGGCTACTTCACAACCGGACGAGGAGATGGAAGATCTGTTTGGAGACGACAAAGAGGTGGACGAAGTAAAACATGAAGGGTGCGGCAACCTGTAGTTGTCATGTTTAGTTGGCACTCATTAATCCGTAATGCGCTAGTGTAACCACGCCCGGCTCGTCAGAACATGCAGACGGCATTTCCTCACCTGAACGTAAGCATAGGGAAGAAATGGAATACGGCGAAGACGACGAACCAGATCCGGTTGTCGAAGAGGTTCTGGAAGCAAGCGCGCAGATTCCCAATATCCCCGTGCCAAGGAGTACTGATGACAGTGTGAGTACACAACTTTGCCTAGTATCGTTAGACCATAGGAAGGTTAATGAAGGAGACCCGTTACTATTTGTTTGACAGCTTTGGGTAATACGTATGCCGAACTTTGTCAAAGTGGACTCGAAACCCTTTCATCCCGACACTTACATCGGGCCAGAACAAGAGGAGGACGACGCGCAGCCGGGAGAAAGTTTGCGCGAGAAAAGCATGTCAATAAAGCTAAAAGTAGAAAACACAGTACGCTGGCGGTGGACCAAGGATGAGAATGGCCGTGACGTGAGTATGGCATTCATTTCGATTCGGACTGGTATGCCCTCATTAGATGAGATGTGACTGAATTGCGCTCTCACAACAGAAACGTCAATCAAATAGCCGCGTCATTCGCTGGTCGGATGGTTCACTCAGCCTGCAGCTCGGAAAGGAACTGTTTGATATAACGCAAACAGTTGATACATCGGGCGCCGTACCCCGTCAAGCCCTTGGTGGCACCCAACCGTCCGCCCCATCGCAGAGCGGATCCCAATCTCAGTCGCAAACTGCCGGGGCAAAGGCCCAGGGTCTTACGTATCTTGTCGCCCAACACAAGCGTGCCGAGATCCTTCAATGTGAAGGCGTTATCAAGGGAACGATGACACTTCGTCCCACAGGCATGCAGTCCGAGACGCATCGTATGCTTGTCCGAGCTGTGGGACAAAAACACAGCAAGATTGCCCGATTGCGTATGGCTCCTGATCCGACTACAGATCCCGAGCGCGAGAAGATGGAGCTGCTTAAGCAGGCTTCGAAGAAACCGAGGAAGACTAACCGCGATGAGGACGGTCTGGGCGGTGGCAAACGCAGACGTGCGAGCTACACGCGTAAACGGGGCGGAGACGACATGTGGTCAGACGACGAAGACGACGATGTCGCTTTCGGCGTGGGCGGCTCTGATGATGAGTTTGGGTTGGCTGGGTCGTCGGACCGTAAGGGGAAGAAGCAAGACGGAGAGAGCAGTAAGCGGGGTCCTGGGGAATATCAAAACGATGACTTCCTTGTGGCCGATTCGGAAGACGAAGACGCAGACTTTGTGGATTCAGATGACGGTGGAAGGAAGAAGAAGACCCGCAGACATCGGGAGGAAGAACCAGAGGAGGACGATTTGGACAGGCTTGAGGCCAAGATTGAAGCGGATGAGAAGAAGCGTCGTGCCCAGGAAACGAGTGACGAAACTAATCCGGCAGCAGGCAAGACTGTGCCGGATGATGCCATGGATGTAGAAAGCGAGGAGGATGACGAGGACTGGGGCGTGCGACGGGCCGGGACAGGCTCACGTAAACGTCGTGCAATTGACTTTGACGATGAGGAGGAGGAGTAGGTTATGGTAGTTATCTACGTTTACGTGGCCCTGTCGCTCCCGCGGCGGCGTGAGTGCGGACGGTATTAGTGTGCTTATGGCAATGTATTTCTATTATATTTTACACATCTGTGATAGTGAGCGAAAGACGCATGGTCACTCTGCGATGGTGTTTTCCCAATTTCCTAGTGGCTGAATTGCATTCACCACGGCCTGGTTCTCTGAGTTGCCGTACAATAGATTGCGAAGCGCTAAGATTGCATGCTCTCGCAGGTCTGCCAAGGAGTGTGGTTAGCATGTGGCGAGGAAGCAAAATAAGAAAACTGAGTAGATATTGGAAATCCAATCAAGGACACGGTGTGAAGCATGCGCAAGGATGGTTTTACGTCATAAGAAAGAAAAGGCAACTGACATGGATTCCGGTCGTCAATAACGCACTGGTTCAGGACGACAGGGATCCCATCGCAGTCCCTGATCCTGTCTTGAACCGGCCGACGATCTGCCACGAGGATACCAAGTAGCCTCACAAGGTCTCGCTTGAGATAAGAGAATCCTTTTGGGTCGGCGGCTTGCGGATGGAGTGAACTATCCTGGTTTCTTGCGCTATTGTCGGGAGGTGGAACATGCGACTGTCCGACATGTACGGGCGGGGGTGCAACCTTCCCAAATGTGATTCTAGGAAGGAACTGATCCAATAGGCGGAGTGTTTCTGGCGAGACGAACCGTGTTCAGTAAGCTGAAACCGGCGCGTTGGGAAGCAGAGTACGCAGCACGAACCTACGATGCTTTCCACAGACCCCGTTCCTGAAGTAGACACGGCGCTATTGACGTAGTCTTTGAAGTTTATACTCGGCGAGCTCGGAGTTCGTTCTTGGCTCGGCACAGGGCTTTTAGAATTGCACTCTTCCTCGGAAAACAATGCTAGGGATACGAGGCATTGTGTCACGAGCACAAGGGCTTCGCAAACCTTGGGCAGTAATAAGTCTATTTGGTTCAGCGGTGACGAACTTTCCGTGTCTGCCGCTGGTGGCAGAGATGTATTTGCACTTTCGGGAGTACCTGTATGGAGTGGCGTGCTTCTACTCTTGTAGGATCCCAAGGCTCGTTGAATCGATTGCTGCGCGTATTCAGCGAGGGCGAGGAAGGTCGTTGTCATTAAGGTACACAGCTGCGAAAGGCACTCCTGTGAAACGCTGGCATGGCCAAGATTGGAAGGTTGTAGATAGGCATCCAGTAACTTCAGTAGCGTCGTTTGGTGTGGTGTCACCGCCTCACCAGTGCTTCGACGGCGAGGCCAGGTCGTTGAGTGGCGTGGGATGAGAGATACGTCAGCTGACTTCCGAGAGGAGTCGGAGGAAAAGGCTCACATTCCTATTCGAGAGTAAATAACTGGAAGTACACCTTCTTCGGTCCATTCGCTGAATATTCGGTATCTATGAGAGCCAGTGAACGTCGTTAGTCACAGGATACATCCAAGTGTTATCTTCCGGGATAGACAAGGCTCCGCTCCTCTATACGTAAACCTAAGATATGACATGCATACCCTATCTCAAAAGCCCGTGCACTGTCCTTGTCTGAGTTTTCGAACAGCGAGGCCATCCGGTCCAAGTACGTAATACACAGACGGGGGCCGCTTGGGCTGGTTGTGAGAAGGTTCCTGTATAAGCATTTCATTTAGCCGTGGGATCCATAGAAGCTCAGAAGAAATTTGGTAGAAGACATCTAATGGGACGGGAGCACTGCGGTACCGCGAGAACATTTGAATGAGAGAACAAGGGAAGACACATACATGCGCGTCTTACTCCCGTATAGACAATTAAGAATAAGGACAAATGATGCAAGGGCAGTACCAGCATCTGGCGTAGAAATCATTCGGCTTCGCAGAAGTCAGTGCTTGACGACACAAGATCGAGAAGGATAGAAACGCACATGAAGATAAGCTGTTCCTCCGGTAGCTGTAGATAGCTCTTCCATAGCTTCTCGATAAGGTCTTCATTTGCCGTCACGATATTGGACAGAGCCTGTGTCAGTATTCGGGATACAATGAAGGCTGTAACCCGACGGCATGTGCACCGGGTCAGTACACGGTAAAAATTCCAAACCGGCGGTTCACTCACTCTCGGGTTTCTGTGTTTGTGCGTATGAGGTGTAGTGATGAAGCAGCCGCCTAATGGATGCCTCATTCTCACTGTGTGTTCGGTGACAGCAGGACCTCCGTCAGCATTAGAACCCCCACAGTATTGACGACCGACTGACTAGGCTCGCGATTGATTCTCTGGAACAGCAGCGACAAGGTTGCGAGTGAATTTGGCCACGCTTACGCATAGCGACCGGAGACCTGCCGCCGCTCCATCTTCATTTTCGTCGTCTGCGTCCTCGATCGTCGAGACTGAATCCGCAACGACCGTCCACAAATGCCGCAGATCAAGCCAGATGTCAGGTGTGTCACTGCCAATTTCTCGTCTGGGAGGGTGTAATTTTCAGGTCGTTGTTAGGTTACAAGGGGGAGGAGAGCACACCTCAACTGCTCGTCTACCGCAAGGGATTTTGAATGCTCGTCGAGAACATCAACCAAGCGCGCTATTGTGCTGCTATCGCTGATGTCCAGCGATGCAAGTGTTTCGTGAACAATGCTGCTGTTGCCAACAGTCATTTTGAAGATATTGTCCTGACAATGAAAGCCAATCTGCAGATGGAATAGTTAAGCGATCCCAAGTGGCATGCGGTGGAAGATGGCGAGGGATGTTCTCACGACTATTGTGGCGATCTCTGTGAGATACTGGCACACCTGCTTTGACGATGTGAGCGGGATATAACGACGATGTCGCTTACGGCCTCTCACCGCGGTTGATAAATCTCAAATTGCTCAGAACGTACAGGCGGCGTCGGTGTTTGAATTGATCAATCGCGGAGGACCGCCAACTTCCAAACCGGGTAACCCCGACGCGACGGCGGCGCTTTAATCAGCGCTCGAATTTGAAGTCCCCCGGCAGCCAGCACAGCGATCACAGCCCCTACACCCAGACTGTTTGTGAGTGATGCATCTTCCAGTATCAAAGGCTGTGAATGATGACAAAAATCCACCGTTGCGGACAGCTATAGAACCTCTCATCATGGCTGCCACCGCTGAACTGAATGTTTCTCTTGAACCCCACCTTGCAGAAACACTCGCGCCTGTCCAAGAGCTGTTACCTGAGCCATACCGCTCGCAACTACGCACGACACTATCACATGGTACCTCGAAGTCGAAAGAGGGGGACGGTGTGGCCCACAGCGACGCCACACCAGTCATTTCATATGCTCTCCTCTCCTCCATATCTGCATGGGCACGTTCGGCGGAGGGCCTCGCCGCTCTGCAAGGACACAACCCTCCTTTGCAGCCGAACGATTACAGCATGATTGCGCTGCTGGCTGGAACGCGTACCGCCCCAGACCGAAAATTTCCTGCAGAGTTCGCACCGCTGGCTCGCAATGACGAGCCGGTGCATCGAAGCGAAATGAACGACCGTCGCGCTATCACAGCACTTCTCAATGCACTACTCAGTATCCTTGGATCAGGTGTGGCTACCTGGTGGGCAGCTGACAAATTAAGGTGGCAGAATGAATGGGTAAGTCTAGACTGGACACTGACTGGCATCGCGACAGTATCTGACATTGTATGTGCACGACAGAAAGTTCTTCTAGCATTGTTTGTCGCATTTGTGGTTGCGGCAGCCGAGGGAGGGCTTTACCTAATCTGGTCGTCACGTCGTACAACGCCCCGAACCGACAGGCGGCGGAGAACCGGTGCACCTCGTGCTGCACTGGAGGAGCCTCCAATCTCGTCCGTGGAACCTCGGACGTCTTCAGATAATGACCAATCGTCTCCCGTTACCAAGGGTCTGGAGTTGGCCCAAGTCCCACAGGTTCAAGAGAATTTAATGCAGGACAACGACGCTCCAAACATCCAGACCCACTTGACAGTAGAAGGTCTCCGCGCTCGCAGTCATAGACAAGGGTCTCTGTAACTTTCGGGGAAACTATACAGTATGACTTCCCACCGGACGAGGGATGAAACGTCGTTCTACGGATAAGCTGGCGGACGCTGCTTCTCTCAAAGAAAGACGCGTTTCAGGAATGGCGGGAACTATTCATCTAGACAGCTTCTTTCATATTCTGGTGGCGTCGATGAATTGGAACAAGGTTCTGAGCACTGCTCTGCCCATGGTGTATGTCGGATGGCTTGATAGAGCAGTGGTTCGTGGTTCGTTGCATGGAGGATAGACATGTATCTCCGCCAAGCTGACAACTATCTGCGGCTGGACGTCGGTACCTTGCTACCCTGTAGCCGCACTTTGGAACTAGGCTAATTGTGGGGCACAGTGGTGGTAAGTTGGCACACATGCGGTCGCGTGTTGCACAGCTTCATCGCGAGGCCAGCTTCGAAACCAAGTACGCGAGCGTCTCCTACACAGGTTTCTCGGCTCCCTCTTGCGGTCTCTCACTCTGTATCTCCGCCTTACTATACCACAATCTGCGATTGAAACTATCTTTGTCATCGTACTATCCTATTCACTCTGCTGTGGCTATGTATATGACATTCCGTGGGTGGCGTGAGTCTAGAACTCTGGCACCGTGTGCTGTGTCACGAATTCGTCATTCATCTTCTTGTGGCCATGGTCCGTGGGTTCAAGTCCATTAAGCTCTTTGCAATATTACAAGCTACTCATACAACCCAATGGTTCTGAGGAAAACATTAAGGTACCAACCAGTGAGCCCCCAAACCTCGAGCCGCCCTTCGCGCCCTCCGCCGATTTCGTCTCTTTGGTCTGGATCGCTCGCCCAGGCCACGGCTCCATTGCTACTCACAACTTCTCCCTCGGCATGCCTGGTGATAATGTCCGAGACATCTACAGCAAAATACGGAGTGCCGCCACGAAACAGGTATTCATGAAGTCGGGTTGCGGAGCGAACCTCCTTAAGCGGCAGATGAAATGCCTGTGCAACCTCCTTCTGCGATAGCACGAGGTTTGACAATGTTATAGATGGTAGGGGTGCCTCAGGGTCTTCATTTTCTGCAGGGGATGACTGCGCCAGGGTAGAACGTCGATGTGAATGAACGAAACCCTTGTGGATCACACATGCGTGTCAATATACTTCCGCAGTTGGGAAGGCGCGGGAAGTTGCTTACGACGTATGGCCACACCCGTAACCCACTCAGCGATGTTTGCGGAGGCCCAAAGCGTCCAAGTATCTCAACTTGGTCAGGGTTGATCCCTACCTCTTCTTCCGTTTCTCTCAGGGCAGCTGCCAACGTCGAGGCGTCTGTCTATCATATACGTAACGTCAAATAACCTTGCTTCACAAGCCTCGAGGTTCATGCTGAAACCTGAACGCACGTCATCCACCTTGCCTCCTGGAAAGCTGCATATTGTAGAAGCATTGAGTGATGGGGCAATGGGGTAACTGGCGTTACGATGAAGGTTGCGTACCTCACTTCTCCCCCATGAGTCCTCAGCTTTCCTCTGACTTCCAATAATATTCCTGGTTTATCGTTCACGTTGCAAAGAGGAACGAGGACCGCCGCGTGTTTTTCCGAAGAGTCATGGTTGACTTCGCCGTATGTCTCAGCAAGGACAGTGCGGATAGCCTCGAGTGACTTGCGAGTGAAGGGAGCCGTAAGGGACAATGTCGAAGTCGACGGCCGTGCTGCCGCTGTGGCCATCATGCGCTGTAGCATGAACTAGGTCTGGAGGATGTGGTGGACAGCGATCAGCACGTCCGATGACTCCGGTCACCGTGAGTTGGCGGCGGGGACTGTGGCGCGTCAGCACGTGCGTCTTGCGCGATAATCGATCAATGATTAGCTTTCGATCGCTTCGATCGGCTCTTATCTTATCTTATCTTATCTCTCTCGATGCTTACGTACTCTGCCTGCGCTCGCTGCGGAAAGTGGACCACAGTTACTCTCTCCCCCAACGCTGGAAGTTGGACGCAGAACTGCGAGACTCATCAACTGCGAACTGAGTAAACTTGTTTAGTTGTGATTATAGTGGTGTCACTAATACTGATTCATCACACAGCTTTGAACTTGTACAGCAGTAGTATCTACTGCGAGTCAGTCCCGACTCCCAGGCTGTCGCTGGTTCGCCTACGGGTTGCACAGCGCGCAACATGTCGGAAGAAGCTAGTGCTCTGGCACTGGGTGGTCATATTGAATTTTATGACATTACGCGTGTACCAGACGAGATATTGGACACTATCATACGAGAAACTGGCCCACGTCATGGTACTGCTGCAAGGAGCACTGGATTCGACGAGAAACGCAACTGGCTCTCTTGCGCTTCTGTGTGCCGTCGTTGGCATCGAATTTCCCTGCCACACTCTATGCGTTATATTCGAGTAACTGAAAGCAGTTGGGTAGATTACTACAACAAACCAACCGCCTTCAACTTCAAGACTTTTCTCCAGGAAAATCCCTCCATCTCTCGGCTGATACAAGAGGTCAATTTCCTTAAGGTTACCATGACCTTCAGTACCCTTTTCTCAATTATCGCTGAATTGCCAAACCTGCGATGTCTCGTCTTCCACTGCTCCATGATAGAGCAGGATGATCCGGAGTCGGAGCCCATCATCGGCGAGCGCAAAATCGACGAACTCATTTATCTTGGTGGTGCATGCGAGACAATCGACTGCTCGCCAACCGAATGTGGTAGACAGGCTACCCAACTGTTGTCTCTATTCTCGACAATAGAAGAATTTGAAGAAATAGGAGGTTGTTGTTACCATGAGGAATTCTACGCTGCCGAAGGAATGGTCCCACAAATGCGCTCGTTCGCGTCTACATTTGATCCTCAGCACTACTTCAATCTACGTCGGCTGGATCTCCTCAATTATCTCACCTGCCTTCGACTCAGAATTCCCGGAAAATTCACCGGTCTTAGCGATCATGTGGATGAATTCTTGTATACTGCTGGTGGGGCGTTGCAAGAATTACACATATCCTATTTTCAGCGCCTTGACCACGGAGCGTATAGCATGAAATTGGAGTGTACGTTTGGCGATTTATATGATCTCTCCATACTCTGACGTGCACTTATCTGTAGTTCCCGATATTGTGGCACGCAGAATCAGCAGAGGGCTCTCTGCTTGCCGCTCCCTTCACGGTTTCCGGTTAGATATGAGTATGTGGCTCGCGCATTCCAGGGGATTTGCCCTTACCGAAGAGAAAACACGGGAATTGTTCCACATGGGATTTCTCATTGGCATCAAAGTTATCGCTCTTCTCGATGCTCAACGTCTTCGCCACTTGAGCTTTCGATTTGATGTCGCGGCCTACGCTAGTCAATATCGCCCGGAGGACATTCGTGCCCTTGATTGGACTCAATTTCGCTGGCTGTGTCGTCGCTTCACTCAACTACGCTCTTTCGCGCTTCAAGGGCTCTACCTTGAAGACAAGCTGAAGGACGAGTTCAGTACCATTGCTCAAGATGAACTACGAGATCTCAAGGGGTTGGTCTTGTATGGGGAACCAGGGGCGTTATTCAGATGCGATGATGAGTCTTGCGCGTGGTATAGTGGTGGAAGGTTGAATAGTGCCATCACATTGACTCACGATGTCCTTTTAGAATACTAACAGCGTAGTAAGATCCAAAGTCGTGTATGTGCTCTTTATGCGAGGGTTGGATCTGTAGGGTAGTGTTCTCAACAACTTCAGATCTCCCTGTCCGAGTTCGATGGCTGCTGTTGTTCACATTGACCCATGCCACGACAAAATATATCCCGTTCAATATCTACACGCTACAGCTACGTAACAACAATCGAACAGCGTCCATTCCGTTAACGAATCGGCATGGGCAACATCGAAGGCATGTTGAGCCACCCGTCAGAGCGGAGGGGACCAGACAGGCAAGCCCATCGGAATCCCCATGATTAAACAGTATTACGACAGAGACACTGGAAGGCAGAAACAACAAAGCGTCCATTCCGTTAACGAGCCATCAACACCGCAGGCGTGCTAGGTTACTCGACAGAGCGGAGGGGATCCGATAGGCAAGCCTATCGAGCTCCCTAGTACCACAACCAGACAGAAAGAGAAAAGACAAGCGTCCATTCCGTTAACGAGCCATCAACACCGCAGGCGTGTTAAGATACTCGACAGAGCGGAGGGAAACCAGGGGAACCGACACTAGTCTATCGCCACCTGGATCCCTATGATTCGAGAGTATTGTAGGCATCCGGGAAGATGGAGCCAAAGTGAAGGGAAAGAAGTATGGGAGAGTTACGGCCTTATGCTTGTGATCATGTTGGGCAGAGGTATCTCCAATGACGAGAGACTTGCAGCGGCTGAGGGAGGAGGGGGGAAGATTGAACAAGGCAAGTCTGAGCACTGTGCCAGCCGCGAATGAGAGGTCGTTGTTCATGCGACTCTGCGGGCCTGAAGATGGGAGAGTCTCGTGCGCGATCTCCAGCACCCGTTGCGTATGTGCGAACGTTGGGTGCATTAAGACCTCGCCTCAGGCTTCTTGCGTGCCGAAGATTGGAGAAGGGCCTGAGGTAACGGCTGTTTTGACGAGAGGCCTACAGCTGTCGAGAAGGGTGGGATTTAACAAGGCAAGTTAGAGCACCATGCCAGCCGCAGATGAGCGGTCGTTGCTCAGGCGACCGTTTGGGCTTGAGAAAGAGGATCTCATTGACAATCCTCAGCGCCCGATGCGTATGTGCGGGCGTCGGGTGCATGAAAGCATCCTCGTCTTGTGAGTTGAAGATTGGGGAGGAGGTTTTGGGTGTGGTCCGTCACTGACGTCCAGCGTCGTGGTAAGAAAGTCGCGTGGGAGAAGAGGAGATGGGTGCAGAGGGTGGTCACCGGTGCGAGTAGTGTTGGTAAAAGGGCGTTGCAGCTTTGCGTGGGTACTAGTACTTCACCACAGGATAAGGGCTTGATCTTGGATGTTGCTTGGATGACGCATGGATATGTGGGGATGCAGACGGGGATCTGATTGGCAGCTCAGCTCACCCGCAAAAGGTACAATCCACTGAGCGAGTGTGTGTCATGTGTGAGTCCCACGCCGAACGACTGAAAGCACATAACTACTCACCAAATACATGGTCAACCAAATACATCCTGTCAAAAGCTCATATCGAAGGCATCGCTGGTAACCCTGCACTACTGCTGGTAAGAGTCAGCAAGTGTTGTAAATGGTGGTGGTCGACATGCACCTATCAGAGTCTCAGAGTCATGTTGCGCTGAGCTTGACCGTATGGCATCGAGAGTTAGATGTATAATGCCAGAGGGGAGAAGCGAGGGTGCAAGCAAGGCATGAAGATAGAAGGAGAGAAACAAGAGAGGGAAAGTGAATGGGGAGAGGAAACCCGACCTAAGATGCGGGGAGGAAGAAAGAACGGACAAAGGACTGACCATGCTCGGCAGCAACTTATATATTATTCACGTCCATGGTTCTGCTGACAATGTCAGCTATCCGCAGGATGGCGGGATATCGCTTGTGATCGGTGTTGGACTGTCAGAGGCTGACTTCCGCGCATGCGAAGTCGATAAATTGCATGTAGAGCAGAAGCAACAAGAGTTGTCAACCTCTTGTCAGCACTGTCGATTGTCGGGTTCTGCGTAATGGTCACTTGTGTTATCTGAGTCGGAACTGAACCCTAGAAGGGAGCTATGCACAGCGAGAGCCCGTCTTATGATATTTAATGAACCATGGGTTGGTTCTGATTCTGCATACACTCTTCAAACGTGATTTGATTCTACGGGGCCCTGATGCTAACGTAGTACATCGTCAGCCCTTGGGAACTATAATCGACGAGTGTCAAACTCACCGACTCTCCCATAATTCGTTGACCATCTCCAGCATCTCCAGGATTCATTAAAGAATCTAATATTCAATCAAGAGGGTCCTCGGCATGAGATGTACTATCGAGGTATCCATTATCCTCTTCTCCCCCACCAAAATGCAATGATTCGCCCATGTTGCCCATAAATCGTAGGCTGACTGATTGTCCGCCATCAATAAACGAGCTCCCAGCAGGTCTGACTTGCCGCAGGTTGAGTATAAAGCGACACATTAAGATTGGAACTAGGCTGAAAGTTGGCGACGTGAGAGTTAGTGGACAATGATTGTAAGTAGCGATGACTCACCCTTGAAGAAATGGATTGGCAAAGTCCAATTCGATGAAACGTGGCTACAATTCAGGGCATTCTATATGAGCTGTGTGGGGTAGTTTACACGAGCAAAATATTTACCATATCGGAGAGTGGCATCAGCACATTGATAACCAGTAGAACCCTGTACAACAGTGGCAGATAAACAAGTCATTCCTCGACATGAATGGGATCAGCATACAGAAAGTAGAATGATCCTGATCATTTGCGTAAGAGACTGGGGCAGTAGAAGCAACTTTAGTGACTTTACCGTAGCGAAGAAGCAATGTTGTCAATGGAGTGGGAATCCTCAGTCGTCGAGCCTCTCTATAAAGCTGAAGAGTTTTGGCCCAAGTTACAGCCAACACGAGGATATCCGAAGCGATGACTGCAAAGCGTGTGAATAACGACACTACAACGTCCATCAGTGGATGTTAATATGAGCTTGGGGCAATAACTAGTAGAATGCGTACACCTAAGAGACACAGATGATTATGAGCATTCATGGTGCTACAGAAAATACTGTCATGATCATACCGCAGATAAAGAGACCTGGACATCCCTGGAACCGCCAAGCAGTTATGACCGTTGGTCACCAACTTGCCCCTAGTATAATTAAACTATCGTTATCGTGAGCTTGGCGTCGGTGACGGAACCGTCACAGGACTCACAATGTTCGTAACGAATGGTACAAAGCTCAATAGGAATACTATCGCTGAGATAGGGATGTTGCCACTCAAGGCGTGGGTCCTCGAAGCTGAAAATACTGCGGCGGTAATCAGGGCAGCACACTAAGTTTACGGGCAATACCTGGGACTCACGTGAAAAGCACACATGCTGCACCAATTGTAGAGCACCCATAAACAGTGTTATGATCTTGCAACTGCACAGATATTTGCTTGGTCAGAATATTTGCATACCAAGCGAGGGCCAGCATACCTCTGAAGGACAAAAGAGCTATGAGTGTTGTTTACAATATCTTGATGTCAATAGTGAGAGCATACCTCAAAACTTTGTTTAGGAGCCAGTACGAGAATCTGAAGCAGCAGAGTCGTGTAGCGTGTACAGACATAAAGCCAGGTGACCCTAGTCCATTTCCGGCTCCACACGACTTTGACCTCTTGAGGGAAAGTGATGCAGCTCTCAAACAGATATAATACTAAGGATGAATGAGTGGTTCGTTAAGCAACAAAAGACAATTAGTGGTCACATACCGCTCGCAGATATCGAGATATAGCTGTTGATAAGTCTATGACAACAAGAGTGCGTAAGAAAACGCGCAACAATGCCAGAATGACATACTCTTTGTGTGCGTCTGAAGCAAAAGGCATGGACCGTGATTTAGTAAAGAACACTCCAGGAAGGCGAGGTTCAAGCACGCTTCGATCGAGTTGCAGTGAGAAGGAAATGCGAAAAGAATAGGAAGTCTGCCAGAAGACACCTTACGCGTGCGCCAGCAATATATATGGTCGCTCGGGCGGATACTGACTCGATAGCATGGACTAGTATCGCATCCCCTCGTATGCAGGGCCCAAGGATCACATCTATGTGTGGGACCCGCTTCCAATGAGCTACACGCTGGAGTGCGGCCTTTCTATTCGGAACATGTCGCCCACTCGGAGCCAAATGTCAACCCGGGCATACCGCCTTATTGCACGTTTAGTGTCAGAGATGGCCACACGGTATACCACTGCAATGCCGAACCTAAATTCATGAACAGGAAAGAGGCGACCCCGACCGGCACCGAGAGTATAGCGAGTGAAACTTACTACATCTGGATGCGGCGCAGGCGGTAGAAGATGAAAGTCGTATATAACGAATTGGCCACAGGTCATCAGATGCCGATACAATGGAGCGCACGACTTGTGACGTGTTGGGAGCTACAACTACAGAGCAAGCATCAGCCGAGGACCATGAAACTTCAGAACTCGGGTCACTCACCACATCACAAGACGGTGACGATTCAAGTTGCGGCGCCGGCCTACTAAAAGAGCCTCATTTCGAAATACGACGGACGTCCCTAGTCATTGTAACGGTTTTTGTGCTGTCGCCATTCATTAACACCGTCTTTTGAGCCACTTCGTAAGATGGGAGACATAATTGGGTCCATCGGTAACATGGTCTAGTAATCGCAACGTTGTCCAGTTGCACCCATTGTCTTCCCAGCAGAAGACAAAGTTAGTAGCATTGGCAGCTCGTTTCCACCGGAGGTATTCCATGATCCATGAACTTGAAGAAACATGTCTACTTATACTTTAATCGCATCATAGTTTCGTAACTTCCGTTACTACTACAAACGTGGCGCCTTATGAACATTAAATTAGTTTCGAAGCTGGGCGAGCAAGATAAATACGTACTTCGCTTCTCATCTCGTCATGACACGTTTCCCGTAGTTACCTTGTTGAAGACACAACCATCGGTCGTCGTGGCACGCAGCAGAGGGCAGTGGCGACCGCGCCCGATACACGTGTATCCTACTGCACGGCACGGGCGCCAACACGTCGCGTTTGTACTTTAAAGCACGATGATCTTAGCCATCCTAAAGCACTCATCTCCTCATCTCGTGTTCATTGACCCTTCACCTCCTACCACAGGCTAGTACTTCCTTGTCGATTACTTCAAGAGACAACTACGCACCATCATGGTCTCTCAAGCCTTCGCTGACCGTCCAAACAAGAAGCTCATACTCTTCGACGTCGATGGCACGCTCACGCCTGCCCGTCAGGTGTGTATCACCCAGATGAACGTACCTACGAGACTGAGGGAAGACTGTAGTCAGCATCCCCAGAGATGATTGCCACTCTCCGCGCACTGCGCAAGAAGTACGTCGTCGGTGTTGTAGGCGGATCGGACTATGTCAAGGTCTCCGAGCAACTTTCGGTACACGGTGCAGTCGGTATGTCTATTCTCCAGCACATTCACATCGCGAACTAACGTTGATCGTGTATTCATGCAGCTGTAAACGAGTTCGATTATTTCTTCTCGGAGAATGGTTTGACGGCGTACAAGCTTGGTCAGCCTCTGCCCTCCGAGTCATTCATCAAGTTCCTGGGAGAGGAGAGATACAAACCCCTCGCGAACTTCATTCTGCATTACATCGCGGACTTGGATATTCCAATCAAGCGGTATGTACGATATCCACTGATATATTACAGGCCGCTAATGCGTATATCGCAGAGGAACATTCATTGAGTTCCGTAATGGAATGATCAACGTCAGCCCAATCGGAAGGAACGCCACGTTAGTCCTTGTCCCGCATTCTTAGTATAGCGGAGTAACTAATTAGTACTTGTTCCCCTTAGTATTGCAGAACGTGACGAGTTTGAGCAATACGACAAGGTCAGCTATAGCAAGTCATATGTGTAATATCACAGAACTGATACACCTTCCTTCAGAAAACCCACGTTCGAGAAACGTTCATCAAGGTTTTAAAGGAGAAGTTCCCTGACTACGGCCTCACCTACTCCATCGGCGGAAAGATCTCCTTTGATGTTTTCCCGAACGGCTGGGACAAGACCTACTGCCTCAACCATGTCGCAGATGAGAAGTTTGAGGAGATCCATTTCTTCGGAGATAAGACCTACAAGGCAAGGCATCTTTATCTGTACACTTGACAGCCATAGCTTACCATCGTCTACAGGGTGGCAACGATCATGAGATCTACGAGGACCCTCGCACTATCGGGCACTCTGTGACTAAGCCGGAGGACACTATCAAGATCTTGAAGGAGGAGTTCTTGTCGTAGGGTATTTTGTTGACTTTGGTTCAAGATGAAGGTGCATACTATCACGGACATTGCGTAAGGAGTTTTGGGATAGAAAATCGAATGTAACCGATCCTGGAGGTTTGGAATATAAACATTTAGTGCTAAAATATGTTTGCGCTCGACTGCTCGACGGTCTCTGTGAGGGTGTAGGAACCGAAGTATGTTGTGCATATGCCCAGCTCTTCTGCACAAAACCAAGTCCAGTCGGATACGAATATCGGTGCTCTTTTTGAGCTAGGTTCCATAACTTACATGATGTGCCAAGTGCCCTTACAGCACTACAGTCTGGGTTTCTTACCTGTGAGGTTAATACTCGTGTGCACTACAACGCGGGCATGCTTTTCAAATTTGTAAAAAATATTCAACCAAATGGAGGTATATTTGATCGACATACAATATCGGAACTAAGATCATGCAAGGCAGGAGTAGGGCCAGGCGTTGAATATCGAAACTTGCCTGATCGAGTAGTTTGCAGTAGCGCCTGTCGCTTACATCAGCTCAGGTGGCTTGATCAACTGTACAGTTGCCCCGATTCGGCAAGCGTCCCATCACGCGCCAGTCGCTGAAGGAGAAGTCTAGCACATCGCCGCCGCCAACGACCTCAAGACCACCCTCAACATGGTCAGCATTGTCCCCCTACCTTCTTACCTATGCTGAAGTGCTGACCGTACAATTTATGGCTGTAGACAAAACGAACACGCAAGGTTGGCGTTACCGGAAAGTACGGTACTGTGAGTATCTCGTCTTCGTCGGTGTAGAGGTGGGGAGGGATGTTGTGGTGGACAGGAGATTTGGGGCTTGGATGTGGGGAGGCTTTGTTGAGGACATGTAGACTGACTGGGACGTTTGACTTTGTAGCGTTACGGTGCCTCGCTCCGTAAGCAGGTCAAAAAGGTGCGTTCTCCTGGACATCCTACTTAAAGTCTGTGAAAACTGAACTGTTGCTTGTAGATGGAGATCACGCAGCACGCGCGATACACTTGCACTTTCTGCGGCAAGGCAAGACACATTCAATCCACAAGCTTTGCGCCGTCAAGCTAACTGCGAAATTCTTCTGCACAGGACTCCGTGAAGCGTCAGGCAGTCGGCATCTGGAAGTGCAAGGCTTGCCAGAAGGTAGTGGCCGGCGGTGCATGGACTGTCACCACCACTGCTGCTGCAACCGTACGGAGGTATGTTCAAAGCACGCACCTTGGGAATTATCGAGCTGATTGTTGCCTTTAGTACCGTCCGTCGGTTGCGCGAGATCACGGAGGCTTAGGGTGTTCGTCTGGTCGTTCGTTTTGTTCCATGCTTTCTTCTCGCATTTACTGTCATACGCACCACATAAGAGCAATCATATGGCATCCCCACCATGAGCCATGACTATGTATGATTCTGTATTCTTAAGGATTGCTGTTAATTCTCCACCGGGAATCATTCCACTGCACAAGAAGACACAGGTACATGCAAAAAGTGTTCATTGATAGGTATAGATCCAGACAATCTTGGTACATTGGGCTAGTTATCTACTTCTGGAACGATATCATCGGAGGGAGCGGCGGCCTCTTCCTCTCCTTGTTCCTCTTCCTCATCTTCTTCCTCCTCCTCGTCTTCACTTTCACTCTCATGGAACGTCAGAGAAATATACTCATCACCGAGCTGAGCATCTTCTGCATACAAACGAACCGCAGGCTCAGACTCGGTCGTCCCAGTTTCACGAGTACCAGTCTCGGACGCGGTAGATGCAGTCGAGGGAGCCGCATCCCCCTTAGGCCGGTTCCGATTCGCGCGAATGACATGAGGAAGCTTGCAACCTTTCGTCGTGCAAACTCCCTTCTCTGCAAAGTCAGGACACTCGCGCACATGTTGGTGCTCGCAGTCGAGTCCCTTCTCGCAGTAGCCAAGCACAGCAAAGTCACGACAGACGCCTTCACGGGGACCAACACGGACGTGGGGGAACGGGCAGTTGCTCCGCGTACACCGACCGGCGTTGGCGAAGTGTACGCAGAGGGGTGTCCGTTGGGGTGTTGGATCGTGCGAGAGGGCACAGGTGGTTGCGGTGTGGGGGCAGGTACCTTGGAGGAAGGGCCAGCAAATGGCAATCTTGGAGGGATCGTGAGTGTATGGGCATGTCAGACCTCGAGTGCATGCTCCTGGGAGAACCGTAGAATGAGCGAGCAAATAATAGAGTACAGTGACGGTTTTACGAACCTGTTGTGGTGAAACGAGGGCACGGCTTGTCGACGTACTTCCTACGACGGCGACTTGAACGGAAGATGTCAGTGATACCAGTATCGTATAAAGAGCCAACAACGCACCCTGGAGGTCTGACAGAGTTCGCTAGTGTCATGTTCCGGTTTCCTGGGCGTCCACGGCGAGGGTTTCTAGGCTTGAACGGTCGGTTGGAGTGGACGATAGCGGCGGCTTTTGATCCTGCAAAGGAGCTACCTTGGGGCGGGGGCCTAGGCGGTGGGGGCTTCGGCATAGATGCAGCCACTGTAGAATAAACACGGTCATAAAAAGAGTATCTAATTCTGGGTAGTATTGGGAAAACTGAGACCGTACAATCTTTGCGAACGAGCGAACGACCAGAGGACTCGAAGGCGACTCCTCCGATGACTACATCGCGGGTTCCTGTTGAACTTGCTGGTCTTAAAGGCGGAGGCTTAGGGATGCTTGCAGTGGCTTGATGGGCTTGGGGTTGAGGCTTGCTTGGTGGTTTGTAGTTCGGGTTAACATAGACGTTGTTGCGCGGTCGGCCTGGTTGATAAGGTGCGTATCTTGCTGGGGGTCCTGTGGTTTTATGTCGATTGATTGCTCCTGCGGTATAAAACGCTCAATAAAGTACTGCTACTTGAAGGTGCGAAGGTGAGGTAGTAGATGACAGGGTCGCGAGATATGGATACCACAAACCCTGAATCCACCTTTCAACTTCACCTTTAAAATGCAAAACATACCTGTAAGGCGAGCTATCTCCTCTTTGAGAGCAGCTGCAGAAGTCGAGGCAGAGTCCATAATTACGGGAAGCCCAGATGGTGGTGGGTCAAGAGCAGAGAGCGATGTAGTGCAGCGTCTTGACTCTAGGGTTCCAATGCGTTCTACGTGCTGACACATCTTTCCACTTATGGTAATTCCCATGGCCAGGCCGCTCACTTCCAATTCGCCCGACTACGTAGCGCGAACTATTTCTTGCCGTACTATGACGGTTCCATTATAGAAGAGAAAACACTGGTAGATATCACGGCTACGCCTCTGCCTTCAATACATATGGTTTCTTTGCATTCATACCATAAGTATACTTACTACTTAGAACGATACAACCCCAGTCCCGGCCTCTCCGCCAGCCTATGTGTCCGGTAAAAGACCAGTATAGATCTGAGCGTATTAATTACGTTACGAACCAAGGCCCTGGTACCAAATGAGATGATGTGGACGTGTAGCCATTACCACTGAGTGCAGTGGAGATTATTCAATCGGCATCACCCCGTTGTCCAGCCTGAACGTGAACGAACCAGTCCATAAATTACGGCCTTATCGCTACAAAGCAAGACACACTTTCATAATACATAAATGACGATATACAAATAAATATCGGAACATAGCGTATGATTCCAGTTCACGTTCGGAAGCGAGGGACTCAGAGACTCAAAGAGTGAGAGATTGTACGAGATCCTTGTGGGATTTCTTCGCAGTTGTCGCCGATGCTAGGCTCAGCTGTATGTCGATGTGACAGCTTATCCGCGTCACTTAGACGTCCGCATATGTATGCTCCTATGCAGTAAGGCGAGAGGTCAGCTTGGTTTTCACGCCACTGCTGTAAAATTCCCAGCTTGAAGCAACTCAGGTCAAGGTATGAACTCACTTGTTCAGTGTCGTAGGTGGGTCTAGCATACACTTCATTCACCTCCGGGCCTTCGACCGCATCAATGGTGATTTCTGGCCACGAAGATACACCGGCTTCGGCGGAAATACCCTCGACCCCAGGCACATCTTCCTCTTCTCCGTTCGCATCCTCAACACCAAAATGCAGCGACTGTCCCATATTTCCAACAAATCGAAGGCTATGTGACTGGTTGGCAGATGCCCAGGAGCTTCCAGCAGGTTCAATTTGCCGCAGGTTCAGGATGAAATGACATACAATCATTGGTGGTACACTGCATGCGTGGTTCGTAAGTGGGACAATGAGCATGATAAAAGGATGACATTTAAAAAGGGAAGTATAAAGTCAATTGAGAAAAAAACCGGCTTTACTCAGGGGGAAAGAGTAGTCAGTCTCTATACTGGCATGCATTGTATACGAGAAACTCACTACGTTATCTTCAATCATTCCGAGAATGTTCAAGATCAAACGGATCCTTGTGTAGTCACGAGCATTATGTACCTCTTTGGCAACAATATATGGTGAGTCAGGACCACATACAGGAAGTAAATCGTTCCTGTAAAGCTCTTCATCAGTAAGGCATTGAAGAGGAGATAGTAAGATTAGTCCTTTCATCTCACCATCTCGAAAGAGCATTGTTGCAAGAGGAGCCTTGATGTTTAGTCGTCGCGCCTCTTGATATGTCTGTGCTGTCTTCGTCCAGGTGACTGCTAAGACTAGCACATCACTTACGATGACGGAGATGCGTGTAGCCAACGAAACTGTTGCGTCCCCTGTATAAATATGGAGATTGATACTTTCCATCTGTGCACGCACATCTGGAAGACGAGTGATTTTAAAACACAGTTCAATTGCCGAGATCGAAACTTACAATAGGGTGAGAGCCTTTGATAATCCCAGAACACTTATGCAATACTCAGTATTAATGACCACAATACTGGTTGCAAAGTTGAACTTGAACCTGTATATCCATCTCACCAATGTCTACATGATATTATAATACTCACAATATTTGTTGCGAAGGGTACAGCATTCAGCAATAGCACTAAAGCCGGCACAAGATATTTGCCATCCAGCAGTGCATAGACTCGTAGTGCGGAGAACCCTGCGTTGAGAATCCGCGAGTCAGTAAGCTCATGGTATACTCGTGATGCAGGGCAATAATACTCGCATGCAAGACATAGATATTGCGTTAATACGAGAGCCTGATCAATGTACACGCCAACTGCGCAGCTGTTGTGGCACTCAAACTTCAGGCCCTCCATGCGCAGAGTACATGGGACGCAGGAACATACCTCTACATACCCAAAATATCAACCGTTATGCAATGTCGAGGCTGTTGAACTCCGCTCACCACAAAATTCCAGGCCGGCAGGCAGAGAATGACCGTATCCATAACTGTCCCATAGCGCGTGAACGTATACAGCCAGGTTGTGGCATTCCATTTTCGTCTCCATATGACGTCTACCTCTTGAGATAGAGTGATTACGCAATTGAACAAAAACAAAACTGCAAGGGAAGCCATGTTGAAATGCGTAAGAATTTAGTAAATTAATATAGATGAACATGGAACTTGCCGTCAGCGGATAGATTAATATAACCGGATATGAGCCTGTACAATTCGGTGAATATCGCATGACTACGTAGCAACTTGAATTTGGGGGACGTACTCTTGTTCTAGGGCCGAGATATCGGAAGACATGGCAACTTCAAACAGCGTACAAACTATTTAAGCTGGTGTGAGCTAGCGATGGAGAGGAGAAGTTGGAGTGGTATTTGGCAACGAAAAGGAAGACCGAACGCTTCCGTATTTTATACGAATGTCGGCGATTCTGATGATGAAAAGCCTTAGCCCCACGCAAGGACGATGCATCTCAGGTGATCAAACCTCGAGAGATGGATCCGGCGAGGGCTCGTACGAGGGAGTGGAACATTGTATGTCTGTGAAAAGCGTGTCGCCCAGGAAATTAGTACCGTAGTTTCAAGTTCGAAGTTGAGGGCGACCAATCATCATATTTCATACTTAGCCGTGTTTAACGACGGATCATGGCATAATATCACCCAAGGGGGCATGATCTGCATGTTCGTAGTCAACGAAATCGTTTAGAAGCGTAAGGTGGTAGCTTACGTCGAATTCAGCCTCCTTCGAACTTCATTACCGTACGCGTATCTGTCGTGAATGTATTCTCAAGAGAAGAGGTGAATGATCGTACTAAGGATAAGTAGCAGCATTGGAGATGTGCATTCTCCGTTATTTTTCAGCATAGGAAGATCTGCTATACTATCGATCCAATGTCAGTGCCTTGAATTTATGACAGAGAACGACATATAACTGACCTAAAGTAGTATCTCAGTTGCATTGGTTAACCACCACTGAATAGGCTGCGGGCAAGCAACTTGACTGAGATCGTCAAGGTACTCGCACAGCTAACTTGTTGGTCAGATGTTAGTGTAGATGCAGTCGCAGCTGCCGTCCGAAGACCTCCTCCTTGAACAAAGAGACATCATTCTAATCGACGGCAGGCTTTGGAGTCGAACACTGTCGAGCAACTTTGGCAATGTTTATGCGAAGTTCAAACGTTCAAGCTTTCAAGCTTTGTCATCCGAACCCAGATCTGTCGTAAATGAATTCTCCGAGTCAAGAAAGAGATGCAGGATAAGTAGCAGCATAGTCCCTCAACGAGCGCAGGAATGTCTGCTACATGGCGAACCTAGTACACAATGTCAGCACTGCTACCTCGAATGTACAAGAGAGAATAACATATGAGCGACCCAAGCATCTCAGCTGCGTTGATTGCCAGTGACCGTCACTGAAGAAGCTGCGGACAAGCAACTGGACCGAAGTCGTCAAGGTACGCCGACCGAATTGCGCCTCTGAGACGACGTTCGACCCCGCGACGCGTATCTTGATATTGTAGCGATGCCAGGTATGAGCGGAAATGCGCCCGCTGCTCGTCAACGTTGGCAAAGACGTCACCCAGGGCGGTCAGATGTTGCACGCCCGTGCAATGAAGTGGCGGCGGGGAAGACAAGCGAACGGGTTCATCTCATGAGGCCTGTCCAAGGATTGTCCACGGGACCAATGTAGGCTTGTGAGCGGCCTCTAATAAACCTCGTACCTCAAGATAGACCAAGGTGTCCGAGTCGAGTAGTGTAGGAGGTAGGGAGAAGACATGGTAGCGTTCCTGAGGTGCCATTGGTACGCTGCGTAGAATAGATAGCGTTAAAGAAAGATGATAGCGATGCAGACTTATGTGCTTGGTGTACTTGTTCGGAGGCGGTGGTGGCTCGGAATGTGGATGTCTAAGACAACAATGTCAAAGCGGTCTCTGAGGTCATCCATATTTATTCAAGACACTGATCCTCGGTTCCTTGAAAGATTAAAGTCAGTGTTGTCGCAAGCAAAGAGCAGGTTGAGTACTTTCAAGTTGAGTAGCCAAGGTGAGATCACTGCGATCATGGTCAGGGTTATACTATCCCACGTGGTATAAGAGCACATAGTAAGTAGGCTCGGATGACTCTAGATCTTTACACCTGCCTCCATCTCATCTAACGCTTCAGCAATTCAACACTCGGCACCCATGCATTACGTTCTTAATAACCATGTCTTCAGGGTACAACGTAGGTTGTCATATTTACTTTAGGCACACCGCAATGCACCCTACGGCGCTCTCTACATGAGACATTCCGTGCTGGATACACTTCTAATCGTTGAAGGTGGCTACTTGGACTCGGGGTGCAGCTGTATATAACGAAGAGGAGTCAATATGACAGTAAACTGGTGCGTGCGCGAAAAGAGGTTCTCTCCGCGGCTGGGCTGACTTCGCGTTGTGCAGCCGCCCCGTTTCAATCTGGACCGACGCCAAACGACGCGTCGATCGTCGCGGGCGAACGTGGCTGACGGTTTGTTTGGCTTGTCTGTCTTATGTCAGCCATGGTGGTGGTTGAGTTTCTATAAAGTCCCTCTCGCCGTCGCAAGTCAACCCTCGCCGCTCTTTCCTCTCTTCCACCACCTTCCTCCTCTCGAAGAACACCTCTTACGCCTGCAAGTCACAATGAGTCAACATCTCTGGCGTATACAGTCTATCTGCTCTACCGTATGTCTCTCTAGCCTTTGTCCCTCGTCGTCGCCGCCGTCCCCCTGCTGCTCATCGTCTGTCGTGGGCGCCCTCCGCCCCGTACTCGATCAACACCTTACGTCTCTTCTATCCGAAACACGTCTCACCTCGTGCAATTGACGGTGAGTGATCTGGTTGGTTTGCGATTCATGCTGGTGACTGAAGTCATTCAGGAGGCGCTATGTCTCGTCGCCCTCTCTGGGATTTCTCCTACCTTCACCCCTCGGTTTCTCCGTGGGTCTCCGGGGCAGGCTCGTACATTCGACGAGGAGTTACTCCCTCTCAATGACATCTCATCTGGAAACTACGTGCGACTTTCGTGCTAGCAAACTGGGCTTGCGTCCTCGGTGACATCATCTCTGGCTCGCTTCTCCGACGCATCTCTAGAACGACGACCTCTGCTTTCCGAGGACGAACCCAGTGCAACATCACGCGTCATGAACTAGGTTACCGACATCGAACCACCCCCACTCCCACGCCGACTAAGTACCACGTCTAGTCTAGTCACTCGTGATCACTTCTCCCTCGTCGTACATCGTTGGCTCCCTCCTGCGATAGACCACCCACTCGGGGTGCCAGTGGGTGGATATGATACATATATAGAGACTATAAGGCTGCGAAGAAAATGCAGAACTGGGGGCTGCGTTGATGGTGGTGATGAAAAGATGTCGATGAACTCGCGGGATTGTTTCTGTTATAAGGCTGCGAAGAAAATGCAGAATTGGGGGCTGCGTTGATGGTGGTGATGAAAAGATACATATATGAACTCGCGGGGATCGTCTCTGTCAAGGCTGCAAAGAAAATGCAGAATGGGGGCTGCGTTGCGGATGATGCCAAAGAGAAATATTACTTCATCTTGTTTTCGGCATACTTGGACTTGATCAGCGAGTTCGGATATGAATTCATCTCCTCTCGTTCTCCCTCCTTCAATGTTTCAATGCTTCAGCACTACTAGTAAGTACATATGAACTGCATTCTTAAACATGTCTAAGTTGCCAGCTGGCTTAACGTGAACGAACCAGTTCCTGTCATAAATTACGGTCATATACATAGATAACAGTGCACGAATAAATATTGGAACATAGTAAATGAGCCACGCTCGGACTCGAAAATCTCGGGGTCTCTGTGAGAGAGCGTTTGTAGTGAACCCTTGAGGGACTTCTTTGCAGTTGTCACCGATGCCAAGCTCAGCTCGATGTCGATGTGACAGTCAATCCGAGTCGCTTAGACATCCGTATACGTAGGCTCCTAAGTAGTAAGGCGAGAGGTCAGATTGGTGTTCACGCCACTGCTGTGGAATTCCCGGCTTGACGGTACTCAGATCAGGGTATGGACTCACTTGCTCGGTATCGTAGTTGCGTCTGATATACTCTCCATCCACCTCCACGTCTTCAGCGGAGGTACCTTCTACCTCAGGCACGTCTTCCTCTTCTCCGTTCTCGGCACCAAACTGCAGCGACTGTCCCATATTTCCAACAAGGCGAAGGCTGCGTGACTGGTTGGCAGATGCCCAGGAGCTTCCAGCAGGTTTAATCTGTCGCAGGTTCAGGATGAAATGGCATACGATCATCGGTTGTGCTCTGCGTGCGTAGTTCGTAAGTGAGCTTTTGGATATGATAGAAGGATGACATACATGACGAAAAAGGAATCTAGCATGCCAATTGAGAGGAAAACCGGCTGTACGGGAGAGAAAGGCGGCCAATTACTATACTAGCATGCATTGCATACAAGAAACTTACCACGTTGTCCTCAATCATTTGGAAAATATTCAAGACCAGAAGAATCCTTGTGTAGACACGAGCACTGAATGAGTCTTTGACAACGATATGTGGCAAATTAGGAATACGTACAGGAAGTAAACCGTCCCTGTGAAGCTCTTCATCAGTAACTGGAAAAGAAACAGTACGATTGGTAATTCCACCGCACCATCACGAAAGAGCATGGTTGCAAGAGGAGCTCTGATGTTTAGTCGGCGTGCCTCTCGGTATGCCTTAGCTGTCTTCGTCCAGGTGACTGCTAAGACTAGCACGTCACCTATGATCACAGAGATGCGTGTAGCCAACGAAACTGTTGCATCCTGTGTATAAATACGGAGGCTAATACTTTGAATCTATGCACTGACGTCTGGACAGCGAGTGTTGTCAAAATTATTCAATTGCCGAGATCGAAACTTACGATAGTATGAGAGCATTTGATCCTCCCGGAAGGGACGTGCATTCCTCACCATTAGAGAGCACAATGCTGGTTGCATAGTTGAACTTGAACCTGCGTATGCATCTTACGCATGTCTATAAGATACTCTGATACTCACAATATTCGCTGCAAAGGGTACAACATTCAGCAACAGCACTAAAGCCGTTATAAGATATTTGCCATCCAGTAGTGCGTAGACTCGTAGTGCGGAGAACCCTGTATCGGTAATCCGCGAGTCAGTAAGCTGATGGAATACTCGTGATGTAGGGCAATAACACTTACACGCGAGACATGGATATTGCATTAACTTGACAGCCTGATCAATGTATACCATAAACTTGCAGCTGTTGGGGCACTCAAACTTTAAGCTCTCGCTGCGGAGAGACCATGGGAGGTAAAAGCATACCTCTACAGTACCCCAAAGATCAGCCGTTATTCAATGCTGAGGTCGTTAAACTCCGCCCACCTCAGAAGTCCAGACTGGCATGACGCAACCAATCACATCGACAGCTAAACTGTAGCGCATGATCGCATACAGCCAAGTCGTTGTATTCCATTTTCGTGCCCATATGACGTCTATTTCTTGAGCCAGCGTGATTGTGCAATCGAACAAAAACAAAACTGCAAGGGAAGCCGCGGTGAAAGGAGTAAGAACCTGGCAAATCAATATAGATGAACATGAGACTTGCCGATAGCGGATAGATAGATATTGTTGAAATTGAGCCTGTACATTATGGCAAACACCGCATGAGTACGTAGCAACTTGAAGTTGGGGTGGCGTACGCTTGTTCCGCGGTTGTGATATCGGATGACATGACAGCTTCAAATAGCGTATAAACTATTCTAGTCGGGGTGAGCTAGTGATGGGGAGAAGAGAAGTTGGGGTGGTAGCAAGGAAAAAGGACACCTCACGCTTCCGTGTATTATACGACTGTCAATGATCCTGATGGTGAAAAGCCTCGACCACACGCGCAGATGATGCATCTCGAGTTATCGCCCCTCGAGATCGATTCGGTGAAGAACATTGTATGTCTGTGAAAAGCGTGTCACCCAGGAAGTTGGTACCATAGATTCAAATTCGAAGTTGAGGGCGACCAATGATCACATCATCGTGAGCCGTGTTCAACAACGGATCATGGCATAATATGGCTCAAGGGAGTTAGGATCTGCATGTTTGTAGTTAGCAACATTGATTAGAGACGTAAGATGGCAACTTACATCGAATTCAGCCTCCTTCGAACTTCATTACCGTACGCGTATTTGTCGTGAATGAATTATCAAGAGAAGAGATGAATGATCGTACCAAGGATAAGTGGCAGCGTAGGAGATGTGCGTTCTCCGTTATCTTTCAGCACAGGAAGGTCTGCTACACCATCGATCCATTGTCAGTGCCTTGAATTTATGACAGAGAATAACATTAACATATTACCGACCTAAAGCTGTGTTTCAGTTGCATTGATTAACCATCATGGAAGAGGTTGCGGGCAAGCGACTTGACTGACAGCAGGGAAAACCTCCCACCCTAATGCATACCTAATGAGTATTGTATTCGTCCTAGTTATCAGAAATAGTGCGTTAGTAAATTTAGTTAGAAAATGAACGATTCAGAATGAAAAAGAAAGGTATATAAGATAGCCAACTCTAGTGTAGCATCAATTAGTGCGACATACAACGAATCAGGACTTGCAGAGTAACAAAAATCTACCCTAGTAACACAGCATTAGCACAGAAATAACACACAATTCAAGCTAGAAACGATATATGCATTGGAAGAGTACTACAACATGGTGCTAAGCAAAGAGATCTGATGTACATAAGTGAAGTGGCGAAGTGTTGGGATTATGATAGCGTGTGGATAAAGCTGCACTGTTGAAGACTTTGCTTTCGGAGTAAGCAATCAAAAAGAAAAGATGAAGGGAAAGGGACGCTAGGATGGGGGTGCACGCACATTACTTTCCGATAATCATTTGCAAGGTACAAAGGTAATTGCGCTAAAGAGAGCAGCCTGGAGGTAGTTTCAGTGCATTCAAACGTGACAAAACCGATCGCACCTGACTACAGTACACATTAGTCCATGGAAAATGTGGCGGTATCCTTGGTTCCCTCACCGATTTAGCAAGAACAATGATGTGGCAAGGCAAGTGCTCGTGACGCGAGCCGGCTCTATGATGGCATAACGTCACTGGCGACGTGAATGTATAGCAACACTAGCGAGAAACACCCACCTCAGTCACCCCCGCAGACTCACAGTCCAGGCCAGCTACGCCTATCGGAAGGACTAGTGTTGCATCTGTGCCAAGGACAGTAAGAAGAGCGGAAAGCACCGAGGTACAAGGTAGTGATACTCACCAAACAGATGCACGGTAAGGAGAGAGGGGGTATATCAAGATAGATCAGCAAACGATTGCGCATGGAGTTGGCGAAGACATCTGCACCGTACAGTAAGCAAGGTAACAGAGCACACACAGCAACCGGAAACGCATAGGCCACAGTCATCATGGAGTTCCAAGATAAAGCGGAGCGAACGAACTTAGTTTCAAAAGTGGATGGGGGACAAAGTAACGTCTGGCACTGAGGAGGAGAAGGGAATGATACGACGGAGGTGGTAATGGTGACAGTCGAATGATACAATAAGATTGATGTACGTACCTGAAACTTGGAGATATTCGCGATACTTGGCCGGCCTACGCCCAAAGTCATACCCTGTCCAAAGCTTCCCGTCCCCGTCCTCCTCCCCATTGATCTTTCTCTGCGTCGCCGTGAACCTAGATGCGAGACGAGTCAGCACTATAGGCTATCGATAAGGTGCAATTGTGCGAGAGCGAGATACAGCTGTGGATTGTATCTGTACAGTGGGGCAAAAGGGGAAGATGGTGGTGGTAGGGCGAAGGGTACCGGATGAGAGTTGTGGAGGTGAACGGGCTTATGAAAGCGCCAAGTTGCACTTCCCAATAAGGCAATCATATAAAGCGCCTATCACAGTTCTACACAGCCGTCGCAGCGCTACGGACTCATGTCTCTCTGCCCTCACCGACTTCGCCCACGCTCACGTCCGTTTACTGTGGGTGACTGGTCTCACCTTGATCTTGTCTTGTTCATCTGTCTTGTCATGCGCAAACCTCCTCCTAGGCCATGTATGGCTCTGCATTGACCCGGGAAAACTTCCTACAAGGTAAGTGAGTACGAGTTTTCGACGATGCTATCCCCATACTGACACAAAGAAACAAATTTGCATATGGTAAAATAGCACCTTAGGAGAGTGTGAACGCACCAGATTCCAATACGCCTCCGCTATCGTGCTACGTCATCAACCCTGCTCATAAATCGCAACAGGTCGGTAGCGTACAGCTCAAATCCAGGGAAGAAGTCGCAGCTATGGATTGATGTGCGTATAAAGGCTGTTTGTCGTAGACATCAAAGCTGGGGTCAAACGATCAGTGTGTATGTCAACCAAATCGCTCGTTGCTCCTCTTACCCGCAGGCTGTAGATGACGACCACGCACATGTCGACACCGCGTGTGCCGACAGTCATT
Organism: Irpex sp. Y119-03; assembly: GCA_037042295.1. Taxonomy (NCBI): domain Eukaryota; kingdom Fungi; phylum Basidiomycota; class Agaricomycetes; order Polyporales; family Irpicaceae; genus Irpex; species Irpex sp. Y119-03. The sequence goes on along the minus strand of JAXQKB010000115.1, from coordinate 18,413 downwards.
ACCACTGCAAGCGTCATCACAATGCGCAGTCTCACAGCAAACAACAGCAGCTCACGAACGATACACGACAGCCACGACGATAGGTTGACGATCGCTCTTTGTAAGATCTCGCTTCTCGCTCGCACCGACGTGAGTTAGACCGATGTATATTCGGTATCGACGAAAGTACAAGTAAGAATAAAGATGAAGATCCCCTCATCTAATCGGGGATCTTTTAGAGAGTCCATCAATAACTGTATAGTACCTATATAAGGAAAGCGTCCGTAAAAGGAAACCAGCGGCGCGCCTGATGCGCCGTGCGACTAGCGCTAAGGTATTGGCGCCCTATAATGGGCCAATCCCTTACACACGCCCCCCTAGACGGAGGCACCGGGGAAATATCATATAATTTCCTAGCGTGACACCGTCTATCGTATAGACGTTCCATTAACCGCGATTGAGTGTACGCCCCCCTAGGCGACCTTACTCAATCGTCATGTCGGTCCCATCATTGGGCCCCATGCCCTCGTCGGTGACAAGGCTCGGGTCGCCCGTGTCCATCGAATTGAATGCGAGCGGCGGTGCGTCGTCGTAAGGAGCGTCGCCTGAGCTCATACTATCGCTTACCGCCATGGTCGGGTTCACGATCGTAGGCGGATCCAGTGTGTGGGTCGACGTCGAGGCGGTGGGACCCGACTCGTCAACCTTCGCAACTCGACGGTTACGTGCTTTCGACTTAGACCCCATTGATTTGGGAGCACGGAAAGGTGCCCACAGGGGCCTAGCCCCGATTGCACGAGCAATCGTCCATTGGATTGGGGTCCGCTGAGCTGATGGGACTCCGTTCGCGCGTTGCACGAGTTCCCCCCAGAACTCGAAGGCCAACGCGTTGCATGGCTGCTGGGCTACCCGCCGTACTAGGTGCACCTCCTCCTCGGTAGTTGGGTGGCGCCATGGTTTCCGGCCTTTGTGGCGCGGGATGGCGAGGGCCTGCAGTCCCAGCAGTGACCGGTCCATTGCCCGAACCACTTCCTCGCTGACTGGTAGGTGGACTTCGGGCATTGACCCGTCCGGTAATGGGGTAGGTGGGAAGCACGTGCTTGGGTACCCGGGTATCCCGCGAGGGAATGCCTCGAGCTCCATGGGTGTCCACCTAAAAGTGGTTAATGGATTACGATCGAACAACGTAGGTGCGGTGGGGGGTAGGGCCTTCCCCAACGAGCACGGCACGTTGTATAGAATTCGATACAATCCTGGGTGAGGTTCGGTGATGGGTATAATTTTCCCGTTGGCGTCGCGTTCGGCCACGCAATGGTTGGCGATCCACTCGACACTCACGGTTTCATGAGCGCCGTTGGGATCGTGCACTGCGATCACGTCCTTCACTACCCCTTCGGGGATGGGAGTGACCAGCGGGATATGGCCAGGTGCCTGTCCCTCGGCATGTGGTACGGGATCAATACGATCCCCCAACGACGGTCCTGCCTCCCTAATTCCAGGAGGAGCATGGTCCTCGTCCATCTTATCGTGAGACGGCTCGCGGCTCGTCCGCTTGACCCAGGTCCCTCGTCTTAGTCCTTCTTTCCGCCGTTTGGAAAGTTCCTTCTCGTCGTTGACAGCCGAGTACTCTTCCTCGCTGTCCGTCTTATAGAATTGGTCGTGAATTTGCTTCACGTTCACGGAGTGGTTGAGTTCGTCGTCGGGCATTTGAGCCGCCCTTATCGACCAGGTGTTCGAGATCGATTCACCATGTTTCTCGAGTTTACGTCGTAGTGACTCGTTCAGCTCCTCAAGATACTTGATAGTATCCTCCTTTTCCTTCAGTTCCGCCTCCAGCAATTGGATGCGTGCGCCTTCAGCGTTCGTTTTAGGGGTTGGGGACGAGAGACGACCTTGCAGACTAGGCCCTTCCTTTGCCATTGGCATCGGAACGTCTTCGTCCGGTACGTCTTCCACGGTAGCTTTCGTGGTGCGCACCTTTTCACTCGGGCTGCTACTCCTACCCCTCCCCCCGTCTAAGCCCGATTCCCGGGCTTGGCCTCTGTCGTTCTCTGGGACCCACCCGTCCTTCCTCAGCACGTCCTCCCAGTAGTCGCGCTCGTCGTCCCTAGCGGCGTGGTACGTTTCGTCCCGTGGGGCTGTCACTCGGTGGACGATCCACCGCGCACAACTACCACACTGGTCGTCATGCGTCGTCGCAGCGACGTCCGGAGAGAATATCCAAGGGGCCTCGACGTCGCGGCGGCGACGCTTGGAAGGTCCTCCGCCCTGGGATCGGGATCGTCTAGGGCTGTCTGGCGACCGTGAACGACGGCGACTGCGGGAGGTTCCACGCCGACTCCTGTGGCGTGCTCGTTCCTGAGACGTCGACCTCGGAGGCGGCGAGCTGCGCGACCTCCGTTCTCGTGAGTGCGTATGCGAGGGCATACGGCAGGGACTGTGGTTACTGTGACGTAGAAAGTGATGGTAGGGTGACAGAAGAGAAAGGAAAATTGAAAGGATAAGAGGAAAGGAAAAGAAAAAATTTATTTCACCGGTATTTCGGCCGTCGATCGTTGTGGTGCGGTGCAACCCAAGTTAGCCGCACCCGTTCTGGGCGTTCCGTACTCGGTTGCCCAAAACGGCAATGATTGGATCGCAGATCCTCGCGCCAGTGTATTGGGCCTGGGGCGCCCATATACCTGTTACTCTTGTTTTTATTTATGCTACAGCAGCGGGGCTTATGGATCCCAATTGAGATCCTTGACCGTTTTTGCCCCCTGCACGATTAAGTACTCATCCAGTGCCGTAAGGGCACTGACGCTACTCAGCGGTTCCCACGTCTTGTCACCCAAAATCCATTTCACTAAGAATTTCATGGTACGGCCTACTTTGCCATGGTCGATTATACAATCGACCCCCCATTCTGCATCTGTGGGGTTCCCTAGGTCATAATACACGTTGACCTCTCGAGAGGGAAAACGTGTATCGTCGTTTGGTTCATGGCGACGCAGCCGACTGACGTGAAACACAGGATGCATGCGACGCTTCCGCAGATCCTCAGGTAATTCCAACGTGTAATTGGACGTGGCTGCGTTCGCGTCCACCACCTTGTATGGCCCGATAAACTTGGGGACAAGTTTCCGAGCCCTACCTTTGGGCAATCGCAAGTTTGCCGTCGACAAGTATACCTTGTCGCCCACCTCAATTGGCTTAACTTGGCCGCCTACGACATTCTCGTCCCGGCGTCGTCGGTTGGCGTGGTGCGTTTGCACTACCCTACTGTCGATAATGGCATCATGTGCGGCTTCCAAGTTTTCCATTACTGACTCCGCGAATTGGCTCACTCCGGCTAATTCGCTCGTGCCCACCTTCTGCACCATACGGGGCATGTAACTGCGAGTGAGCTCGAACGGTGCAAACCCCGTGGAGCTACTGGCGGTGGAGTTCAGTGCGAACTCCACCATAGGCAGCTTGCGCCGCCAATCCCGCTGATCGGGATTGATCATGGTACGAAGTACCTGTCCGATGGACCTATTCACCCGCTCCGTAGCTCCATCAGTCTGAGGATGGAATGCCGTGGACATTAACAGACGAGTCCCCAGGAGTCTGTGCACCTCCTTCCAAAATGCAGACGTGAACTTCGAGTCACGGTCCGATACAATTGAGTCTGCTACGCCATGTAAGCGGACAATGTCCCTTACATAAATCCACGCCAGCTCGGATGCGGTCACCGTGGTAGTCACCGGCGTAAGGTGCACCTCTGATGTCAGTCTACAGAGGACGACCCATACATAGTCGTAGTCGTCCGACCTCGGGAACGGCCCAATAAAATCCATGGCTATCGACGACCACGGTTGGTGAGGAACCGGTAGGGAGTGCAGTAGTCCGGCTGGTTGTACCGCCAGCGACTTCGACGTTTGGCACACTCCACACGTCTTACAAAACGCTGCGACGTCCTTGGACAAGGACGGCCACCAGTACCAACGCCGGACGTAATCAGCTGTCTTTCGATTGCCAAAATGTCCAATCGTAGTGTGCGCGTTGTCAATTACAACGTGAATAAGGGACTGGCGTCCCATCATACCGCGAGGGATGCATAACACCTCGACGTCAGCGCGATTGGAGGTAAATAGTAGTCCCTCCTTCAATTTGAATGCAGCGTGGTGATCCACGTTCTCCAACACCTTTGCGAACGTCACATCGTTCGGGTATGAGGCCTTCACCGCTTCGATAAACCCCTCGTACCTGGAGATACGTTCGGGAAGGGGGCTCTCTGCCTCTTCCGGGATGATTGGACGAGGGTCTTCGCGATTTTCCCACATCTCCCGAGCCTCCTTCGTCCGCTCGTCCATTTCGTCCTGGGCAGTGAGCCTTCGAGCTTCCAAACGTATGTCTGAATCGATACGATGTTCTCGCATACGTTCGATCTCCGCGAGCCGAGCACGGGGCAGATCCTCTCCAGAGGGATCTAGTACGACGTCTGCCGTTACGTATTCATCGTACGTGTGAGTCTCGCCTTCAAGATCAGATTCGTAGTATCGCGACATAACATCGGCGACCTTATTTCTAACACCTTCGACATATGTAATGTCGTACGAGTACCGCTCGAAATATTCCATCCAGCGGGTCTGTCTTGGAGACAGTTTCTGGGTCTTGAAGAATTGCAGAGCCTCGTGATCGGATATGATGTGAATGGGGTAGCCCATGAGCTTATCCTCCCACTTGATCAAGGCCTCGAGTATGGCCAACGTCTCCATCTCTGCAACCCGGTACGCATGTTGGGCGGTCGTAAATTTCTTTGACATCAACCCCGCAGGGCGACACACTTCCCAGTTGGGTCCTTGTCCATATAGCGCCCCAACACCATGTAATGATGCGTCACAAATCACCCAGATCGTCTCGCCTCCCGCGGGTACTATTGGCTTGAGAATAGGTACCTTACAGGCCATATTCTTTATTGAGTCAAAGCACTTCTGGTGAAGTGGTCGCCACTCGAAGTCGTGTCCGTTTCGAGTGATTTCGGCCAACGGCCCCGTGTACATAGACACGTCCGGCATGAAATTAGCCAGATAGTTCACCATCCCCAAGAACTTTTGTACATCGTTATAGTCCCTGGGCACCCGCCAGTTACGGACCTTCGACATTTTGTCGGAATCTGCATGCAACCCATCATCGTCGATGACGTGCCCGAGGCAGTCCATCGAAGGAGCGTATAGCATCACCTTCGCGGCCTTCAGATACAGTTGCGCCTTTTTTAACGTCTCAAAGACCACCCCGAGGTGCTCCTCGTGCTCCTCGATCGACATTGAGAAAATAAATACATCGTCTAGATAGACGTGTACGAATTTCCCAAGGTGGTTGCGAAAGATGTATACCATCAGTCTCTGGAATGTGGACGGGGCATTGCAATCGCCCTGTTGCATGACGTTGCTCTGCATCGTCCCATACACCGTCGAAAACGCCGTCTTCCAGACGTCTTCGTCAACAACTCTGATCTGCTCATACGCGTCCGACAGATCGATCTTCGACCGAAAGGTGGCCCTGGCTACGTCGAGCCTGATCTGCTCCTGGTCGGGGAACGGGGACACGTCGTGCACCGTATTATCATTTCGTTGCCGGCAGTCAAATACCGTGCGTAGCCCCCCATCCTTCTTTGGAAGGCAGATCATCGGCATGGCCTGTGGTACGTTGGTGCGTACCCACCAGTTGGCCTGCTCGTATCTGTTAATCTTTTCGATTAACTTTGGCTTCAGTGCGTCAGGGCACCGAGGCAAATGATAGCGATAAGTCTTTTTATCGTCAATAAGTGGGATGGTGTGGTTTATCTCTCTAAACGGCGGCAGCCGTTCAGGTACTCCTCCAAGTATGTCAGCATACTTATCCAGCCACGCCTCTCGCAGCTGGGGGATATCATCCTTAGTCAGGATGTTCGTCTCGTTCGACTCCCCTTGTCGTTTCCCTTCAGATCCTCCGTCATTCCTGCGAACCTTTTGGTTCGTCCCGCGCGTAGTAGGATGCGCTGCTCCTAGTCACTCCTGACTCGCCACCTTCGCGGATGTAGGTGTCTTAGTGAGCACCCCTTTTCGAAGGTTATGCTCCTTACGTGCCAGTGCTTCGGCTGGTAGGGCTACAGGTATGCTTCTACCTGCCACCGTCACTTCGTTAGACCCGAAGTTCAAGACCACCGCGTGAGCGCGCATATATGGGATACCAATCACCATGTCATAATGGTCCAGGTTAACCACATCGAAGTATGCGGGATGAGACACGTCGCCTAACTTAACGTTGGTTTCCACCCCAAAGTTAATTTTAGAGCGACTGCCCACGCATCCTAACTGCAATCCGACCGGATTGTCCAGCGGGAATGCAGTAACCTTAGCTACTGCGGCGAAGGCGGGGCTGATTGCATTTATGGAGGATCCCGAGTCGAGTAGTATCTTACCCTTCAGCCCATTAACTTCGCCGTAGGCCACCATGCAGTGGGACGGCAACTTAGGTCGTGGCTTCGCCTGCGACGTCACCCTCATGGCCGTCCTCTGGCCCGTCGCCTCAGTGATAGCAGCTAACCTTTCCACTTGATCTAGCTCGTTGGTCACCGACATCCCAAACATCCCGAACGTACGTTCGTCCTCATTCTCCATGTCGTTATCATCGACATGCATTGCCCTTATGGCCGCGTCGTCATCTACGTCACCCATGTATTCATCGAATACTTCAGTAGGGTAGTCATAATCGTATTGTTCCCCTTCCAACGGCTCCTCGGCCTCCTCAATGTCCCGTGCTACGTCCTCTCCCTCTGCCCCATCGTCTATCTGTTCCTCACTGCCTGGCTCCATGCGGCGTAGGTTCTGATTGGCGTTCATCGGGCATAGTGGGGAGTTGCGAACGTGTCCTGGTTTCCCACAAGCGTAGCACGTAATGTGACTCCTGTCAGAGCTGGCTGGGACTCTTTGTCCCGCCCTACTAGCACTACTCGCAGGTCGCGAGCTAATGGCCGGGGTCGCGGAGGACCCTGAGGTAGCGGCCACCGTAGTGGTTCTACGTGGCGGGGAGCTCTGTCTCCGCACCGTGGAGCTTGAGGCGTCCATTCCTCTAGCGAAGGACACCCTACGCGCTGCCGTGGCGCTGCCACTAGCAGCAGATGGCTTCGTCGCCTTGGGGGGCGACGTCAATTCCTTCTTGCGTTGGTGGTATTCCAACGCTTTGTTCGCGTTCTCAATATCCAATGCTTCCTTCACCATGCGATGGAAGGTAGAGTTCTCTGCATTCACCTTCTGGTTCCTCAATAGTGGAACCACTATGGATGACGGAAGTCCGTTTTGGAACTTCTTTCGTAGCGAGTAATTGTCAGGCCTCTCGACCATACGCGCTGCGTATTTGAGTAAGTCGTTCGCCAAGCCCGCAACGCCCGTACTGGTACTGTACTCGATGGCCTCATATCTAGCCGACGCTAGCTGTGCCGTGGCTTGATGTACGAATCGTTCCTGTAAGGCGTATATCACCTCCAGGAACGTCCAATGGCGTTGCAGTCTCTCTGGAGACCGTACTTCGGACTTGTACCATTTAAGGGCCTCGTCCTTCAACATGTCCCCAAGGAGGATTACTCGCTGACCGTCGAGTCCTCGACCCACCATACGAGTGAGGTGACAGAACCGAGTAACATCTTGTACCCAGTCTCCGTATACTTCGACGTCATCCTCTCCACCATACTGGTCCGGCATTTTCAGCCGTACGTTCTTATTAAGAACGGGCAAATCGTCCGGATCAAAGTCGAGGTCCTGACGGACTACTTCTCTGATCCATTCGCGAGTATTATTCTCGTACGCGATGATCTCGTTATCGCCCGGGTTGATTGGCCTCCTCGTGTACGCGTTCGTGCGTCTGGGCTGGCCAATGTCAGGTACGGACACTGGCACGATATACCTTGGGTTAATCCCACGAGCAGGCGCGGATTGGGGTCCTGCCCTTGGTACTCTCCTCCTCGGTTCTGGCACCGGAGAACTCTCATCCTCGTCAGAGAGTGGTGTGCGATCGTCTCTAGGACTATCGTTCCCATGGCCGTCGGGCTCGCTCCCTTCATTGCTGCTGCTGCTGTTATCGTCAGGCGGCCCTCCCCCTGGATGTGCTACTCGGGCTCGGTAACCACCCCTTTGTCGGGCGTCGCTGGTCCCCTGGGTACGAGTATGGCGTCCCAGGTGTGTCCGCGTCTGGGGACGTAATCCTGCCCTCGACGCCGATGATGCTCCCAGTAGTCCGGCTTCACGTAGCCGGGTGACTTCATCTTTCGCGGGAGCGGGTGGTGGGCCAGACTTCTCCTGATTTTCCCCGTCCGGGGCATCCAACCGCCTGTTGGACTGAGGTCTTCCCGGTACAGTGGCCTGTACCGCATTCCTTCGCCTCGGGTGGGGGATGGTCGACTCCGACGAGTGGTCCTCCTTCTGGGCCATGTCCTCAGAGTCGTCCTTCGATTCCACTGGGGAATCGTGCGATCGGGTAGCTTGCCTATCGGGCTGCTCGTCCTGAGCGGACGACCTATCTGAGGGGATAGTCGACAGTTTAATGTCGTCTACCTCCGGTACTTCATAACCTCTAGTGGATGCGAATGTAATCAGCTTACGCTGCGCTTCGATGAGGTTTTGCGTGAACGCTTGATACCTCCGCTCATCCTCTCGGTTGCGCGTGCGTTGCCTTTCTAACTCAGAGGCCTGTGTTGCCCTCATCTCGGCTAGCTCGTCGTGTTGGGTTCTAAGCGTGTCCCACACGCCATTCAACACGTCTTGAAGAACATCAACGTTCCTCGTCCTTCGTCGATGTACGTTCTCGTCATCGTCTTCAGGGATGGGACTCACCCTGTGCGGTACGTGGTCGTCTGCCTCTTCTTCGAGGTCCGTCAGTGGACTCTCCCCTTCGTCCTCCCCTGCCCCGTATACTTCGCTATCTCTGCGATTACGCGTGGTCCCCGCGGTAATGTACTGGTCTTCATCCGCGTACAATTCCTCGAAGTCCTCTTCGTTCGTCCCTTGGTACGGGGAGTTGCCCTCCGAAACGCCAGTGGTTTCGGTGGTCACTCCTCGAGACCTCGGTTCTTCGACACTCGACTCGCGCTCTGGCTCATCTTCTTCCGCATTGGGTCGTGGAGCGGTCTCCTCTCTTGTTTGTTCTCGATTCAACGAGCTGGGTCGCGGTGATAGGTTACGAGTGGCGACTTGGGCCTGAAGTCGTGATCGACTTCGCGTTCTCGGACCGGGGGCGTCTGGGGTAGGCTCAGGGTCGGGGTGATCCACCGTTTCTGGCGACGTTTCCCTGGAACCTGGGGGTTCCTCTGGTTGGTTGTTCCGCTCGGGCTTTTTAGTACCATTGTTGCGGTTGCCAGCCTTTTTAGCCTTTTTTGTCATGATGTCGAGATAGTCGGTAGATTGACTATTTGATGGACTCGTTCTGCGATAGCAGAACGCTCTTTCGAGTACGATGTCGGTTTCGAATATCGAAACTCAAAAAAATGTAAGATCTCGCTTCTCGCTCGCACCGACGTGAGTTAGACCGATGTATATTCGGTATCGACGAAAGTACAAGTAAGAATAAAGATGAAGATCCCCTCATCTAATCGGGGATCTTTTAGAGAGTCCATCAATAACTGTATAGTACCTATATAAGGAAAGCGTCCGTAAAAGGAAACCAGCGGCGCGCCTGATGCGCCGTGCGACTAGCGCTAAGGTATTGGCGCCCTATAATGGGCCAATCCCTTACACTCTTGGTGCTCGTCGATCAATCGTCGCAGTTGTCGTCATGGCTCTGTCCCTAGGCGCAAATCACACACAAGACTAGGATCACTGAAGATGCGGCTAAGTTCTATTGGTGGTAACCGCAGCGGCGCAATTATTTGTTCAAAGCCTGCTGACAACGACATACATTATTTATACTTGTTCTAAGTTGATTATCTCGCTGTCCGGCATGCAAATTACATCGTAAGACAGGAGTGTGTTAATTTAATTAGTGTATAATTAGGTAGTCGATGTTTTAGCCTTACGCTAGGAATAAAATAGTGACTAATAATACGGCTAGTGTGGCAAGTACTAGGTTAAATCTAGTTAGTGAGGGAGGTTTTTCCTGCTGGAGATCGTACTCACGCTTGACGTCAAATATTGATGATGCAGTCGCAATTGCCCTTCGGAGATCTCTCCTTGAGTAAAGACGTCTTTCCTATCGACAGTGTGCCTTGCAGTCCGAGTCGAACGTTGAGCAATGTTCAATACAGCTTTATCGTCCGAATCTGCTAGCAAGTACAAGTCCCAGGTGGAGGAATCAATCCTGTGTGGAATAGACAGAATCAAGATACACTATGGTACCTGCCGCATCTGTAAGCACTCATAGCTCATAGCGTCGTACGTTGCATTAGTACATGGTGGGGCAGTAAGGGCAAAGTTGAGATAAGACCCAATCTAACTCACCAAAGAAAGTATGCTACAAATGTAGTTTGTGAAGCATAGTCTCTGGTGGCGTACTCGCAGCAGACTCTGGAGAGTCTGGGGGCACAAACCATCTCACTGGATCCTGACCCCGTGCTGCCACTTCTGCCAGCTTCAAGAGGTTTCGGAGTTGCGCGTTGTCGTCTTCGAGGATGCGCTCAAACCTTTTTCTCTCTTTCAACGTGGGGATCCGCTTAATCACATAGCTCCAACTTGTAGCGATACTTGCGATGCCTCTTCCAATCGCTTTGATAAGTTGTCGCTATCCCAGCAGTCACAGAGATACTTAACACGTCAGCGTGTTAGCTGAAAGATTCTATACGCAATGGTCAGTGCGTGGAACATTTGACACGGAACTGGCTCACCTCTGAGAAGTATACTTTACTCGCGCCAAGATACGTACTTTATTGCTCACCGTGGTAAAGGAGAATTGATAAAGGACACCAAAAGGACTTGGACAACACCGTGGCTCCGGATGTGGCCTTCAATAAACCCCAAATAGACGCTGTTAACTCATCCCACTGTCGTCGGCTTGAACTGATGCGTCTCGTATAGTTTGTGAGATGAGCTCCTTCCCTCGCACTGTCCACAGCTTGTATGACAATCACAAATGTCGACTTATGGCTTGGATACGAGATTAGACGACATCCGCAAAAGGCGCGTGGTGAGGATCACGTGCTCCGCGTCCCCGCGCGTCCGCGTTCGACTGCCTCTTTCGTCTCGACCAACTCTTTGATCGCTGACAATGCCGCCTTCCAGAGCCTCTCGCGCAAAAAAGGAGGTTGAGGAGTCAGCCCCACTCTACGCCGACGACGACTCGGGCGGCGACACAGACCATTACGATCTCTGAAGAATGAAGAGTCGTTTTATTGTGCGGGCTGGCGTTTTGGTGTGACGTTCATGTCCCCAAAGTGTGGGAAATTGGTCGAACTACATTGCGATAAGCAATATGTTACCGTCTGCACCGGTTCTGTATTCTGGCGCTTATACAACTACAAACACAAACTGATTTTTGCAAGCACAACAACTCTACAATTTTGAGTAAAAGGTAAGCTTGGTAATCCTAGCACGTCCCTATGCTATCGTCCTACTACCCAGGAGAAAAAACAGCCCTTACTTAAGTGAGCACTCACGCTCACAAGAAAGCGAGTGAACCCAGCCATAGAAACTATTCAAACTCAGCCGCGCTCCAGTTTCAATGGCTGCGACGACAAGGCTGCGGGTTCGATTCCTGCCAGTGCTCTCTTCGAATACTCAACTTTACATTGTACTCGGTCTGTGTTAGGATACTGTAATTATGTAACTGGTAGTGTTACTCTGCTATATTAGTTGTTTCAAGTCTAATACAAAGCTAGGAGCTCGTTTCAGAGATTGTATCTCGCCGCTTTGACGACTGCTCCCTCAAGTAACGAGCAGTCAACCCCCAATCCGCAGCGGTAACGCTCTCCAAGAAACGGCTCAGTGATGTCTAATACGACACAAGTCTTAACATGGACTCGGGCAGACCGCCACTCAAGTCTGTCAGTTTGAACAACGATGCCGCTGAAAAGTGGAGGAGGGGGAAGAGTGCCAAGGTGCCGTTGATGCCGATCTGCCGCCCCCTTTGCCAATTTTTCTGAAGCCTGAGGACGGTCAGAAGACAGGCATTTGGACCCACATTGTATAAGTGCAAGTATACCTTTAAATTACCCAGGTGGAATAGACACAAAGGCAAGTACTACTTACGCGACAACAACAAGTGCTCGAGGCCCCGAGAAATCAGATCTCCGAATTGAATGCAAGCACTGCATCAAACTGACAAGTAGGGTATAGCTTTTGAGACGGTGCGGAAGTGTAGCCATTGTGCGTGTAGATAGTTGATCATTGGCCCGTTGTCCAGATTCAATGTGAACAAACCAGTCCATAAACTACGATCTTATCGCTAGAAAGCAAGACGCACTTTCATAATACATAATACATAGATAACAATGCACGAATAAAATAATTGGAACATAGCGCATGGTTCACGTTCGGAAGCGAGGGACTCAGAGACTCGGAGAGGGAGGGATTGTACGAGATCCTTGTGAGATTTCTTCGCAGTTGTCGCCGATGCTAAGCTCGGCTCTATGTCGATGTGACAGCTTATCCGCGCCACTTAGACGTCTGCATATGTATGGTCCTATGCAGTAAGGCGAGAGGTCAGCTTGATTTTCACACCACTGCTGTAAAATTCCCAGCTTGAAGCGACTCAGATAAAGGTATGGACTCACTTGTTCAGTGTACTGTGTCGTAGGTGGGTCTAGCATACACTTCATTCACCTCCAGGTTTTCGGCCGCATCGATGGTGATTTCTGGCCACGAAGATACACCGGCTTCGGCGGAAATACCTTCGACCCCAGGTACACCTCCTCCGTTCGCATCCTCGACACCAAACTGCAACGACTGTCCCATATTCCCAACAAAGCGAAGGCTGTGTGACTGGTTGGCAGATACCCAGGAGCTTCCAGCAGGTTCGATTTGCCGCAGATTCAGGATGAAATGGCATACAATCATCGGTGGTACGCTGCACACTTATTTCATAAGTGAGCCCCTGAGCATGATAGAAGGATGACATACACGGTAGAAAAAGGATCTATAAATTCAATTGAGAGAAAAACCGGCTTTACTCAGGGAAAGAAAATGGCCGATCACTATATTGGCATACACCGCATACGAGAAACTCACCACGTTATCTTCAATGATTTGGAGAATATTCAAGATCAAAAGGAGCCTTGTGTAGTCACGAGCATTATATACCTCTTTGGCAACCATATGGCGAATCAGGAACACGTACAGGAAGTAAATTGTTCCTGTAAAGCTCTTCATCAGTAAGTAATTTAATAGGATACAGTAGGATTAGTCCTTTAATCGCACCATCTCGAAAGAGCATTGTTGCAAGAGGAGCCTTGATGTTTAGTCGGCGCGCCTCTTGGTATGCCTGGGCTGTCTTTGTCCAGGTGACTGCTAAGACTAGCACATCACCTATGATGATGGAGATGCGTGTAGCCAACGAGACTGTTGCATCCTTTTTGTAAATACAGAGAGTGATGCTTCTAATCTGTGCACTGACATCTAGAAACAAGTTATTTGAGAATGCAGCTCAATTGCCGAGACTGAAACTCACGAAAGGTTGAGAGCATTTGATACTCCCGGAAAGAACATGCATTCTTCAGTATTAATGACCACAATGCTGGTTGCAAAGTTGAACTTGAACCTGTGTATTCGTCTCACTAATGTCTACATGATACTCTGGTACTCACAGCATTTGTTGCAAAGGGTACAACATTCAGCAATAGCACTAAAGCCGTCACAATATACTTGCCATCCAGTAGTGCATATACTCGTAGTGCCGAGAACCCTACATTGAGAATTCGCGATTCAGTAAGCTCATGGTATACTCGTGATGTAGGGCAATAACACTCACATGCAAGACATAGATATTGTGTTAATCTGAGAGCCTGATCAACGCGCATGACAGCTTCGCAGCTGTTAGATCACTCAAACTTCAAGCTCTCAATACGCAGAGTTCATGAAACGTCAAAGCATACCTCTACAGTACCACAAAGATCAACCAGTATTCAATACCGAGACTGTTGAACTCGGCTCACCACAAAATTCAAGACCGGCAGGAAAGGCACGAACGTATCTATAACTAAACTGTAGCGCGTGAGCGTATACAACCAAGTCGTTGCATTCCACTTTCGTCTCCATATGACGTCTACCTCTTGAGATAGAGTGATTACGCAATGGAACAGAAGCAAAACTGCAAGGGAAGCCGCGGTAAAAGGAATAAGAACCTGGCAAATTAACATAGATGAACATGAGACTTGCCGTGAGCGGATGTATCGATATAATTAGCTACGAGCCTAGTACGTGTTGATGAATATCGCATGGGTACGTGGCAATTTGAAGTCGGGGCAACGTACGCTTGTTCCACGGCTGTGATATCGGAAGACATGGCAGCTTCAAACAGTGTAAAATGTATTTCGGCGGATGCGAGCTGGCGATAGAGAGAAGAAGTCGGGGTGGTAATTGAGTACGAAAAGGGACGTCTCACGCTTCCGTATCTTATACGACTGTCGATGACGATGACGATGATGATGAAAAGCCTCAGCCCCACGCGAAGATGATGCATCTGGAGTTATCAAACCTCAAAAGATCGATCCGGTAAGGGCTAGTACGAGGGAGTGGAGTCCTCATTGTGTGCCTGTGAAAAGCCTGCCAGTGCGCTGTAGTATTTTCGACGCTGAAAAGAATGTAGTATGAGAGCGGGATTGGCAGCAGAACTTGGGTACATACATACACCTATGTTTTAGCGCAGTCAGTTAGTCCGTGGTTTGAAGCTTCAAAATTGAAACGACCGATCATCGTATGAAATGGCTCGAGGGACTCGTGATAGACGTGTTCGTAGTCAGCAAAATGGCTTACAGCGTGAGACGGTGGCTTACGCCGAATTCAGCCTCCGTCGAATTTCATTACCGTACACATATCTGTCGTGAATAGAGTCACAAGAAAAGAGGTGAATGATCGGTCCAGTAGCATAGGAGATAGGTACTTATTCTCCTGGAAGATCTATCACATGACAAACCTAGTATCCAATGTCAGCACCATGAACTTATGACAGAGAATGACATATATACATCACCAACCAAAACCGTGACAGCATCGCGGTTGCGCATTGATTAACTGCCATTGAAGATGCTGTGAGCAAGCAACTTGACCGAGATCGTCAAGAGTTAGCTTGTTGATCAGATATTAGTGTAGACGCAGTCGTACTTGGCATTCGAAGACCTCCTCCTGGATTAAAGATATCATTCATATCGACGGTAGGCCTTGCGCAAGTACAGTCCGAGTCGAACGTCGAGCGACTTGACAACGTTCAAGCTTTGTTGTCCGAATCAAAATCTGTTCTGCAATCACAGATGCTCCACGTGTCCACGCAAGATCCTAAGAGACCTCCGACCGAGAATACCTACGACTGCACAGTACAATATTCGATTTAAGAAAACTCTTAAAGTAATTGAATCTCCCCATACACATACACTACACATAATCGTTCTCAGAGGGCCAGCAGCACAAACCAAGATATCAACACCACGCGACGGACACGACTAACAGATAGAAAAACTAGAAGAGAAAGAATAGAGAATAGATGTCTGGACTGGACTGGATAAGTTACGGAGTAGGAAGAGAGAGAGTGGGTGGAGGGTATCGCGTCACGGTCACGCAGCCGGCGTCGCGTCCGGGTCTCTATAAACCTATATCGCGGGTGGGGTGAGCCTTCTCGTCGTCTTCGCAGATCCCAGGCTTAAGCACGGATGATCACATACCTTCAAATCCCAAATATTCCCAATCTTCTTCTCCCCCTCCTCCTCTTCCGTCGGCTCGACCCCATCCGCCGAACTTTCCAGCTTGAGACCCCGTTCGTTCGCCAAATGCAGCAAGCAAATAAAACAAAAGCTCGTGCTGATCTCCTCCATCTTGTCTCTCGGATACGACTTCTTCAGTCCTCCAATGACGTTCTCGAACACGCGCGGTTCGGTTGGGTCCGTAGGTTGCCTGTCGTCCGTCTCCTACAATTACAACAAACGTGAGCATCATCCACTCCAGCACGAGCATAGCACGACAAGCAACGACATACCATAGCCTCCTCGCCCTCCTCAGGCACAACAATATCCAAACCCCTCCAAATATTCTCCTTCAGCTTCCTCACATCGACCCTCTTCGCCCTCTTCGCATAATTCACAAACTCGGGCCGTACGCGTCGAGTCGGTCCCTGCGCACTGCTCAGCAATTCCTGCTCTGCCTCGGCATCGCCACCGGCGATGTCCCCGTCGTCGTCGAATCCGCCGGTGTCGTCGTAGTCGTCTTGGAAGAATTGGGTGTTGAAGGGGATCGCTCCGCCGCCTTGCGCTGCAGGGTGGTTGGTGATGCAAGAGTGCTAGAAAAGAGAGGCGAAACTCACTTTGATCGATGTCCTCCTCGTCAGCTCGCCCTGCAGCTTGGTCCGCGGCAGCCTGCGCCCAGAAGTTCTCGTCGATCTCGCCGTCAGCCCGGTCTTCGAGACGTGCACGCTGTCCGCGCATCTTCAGCTACATTCACCATCCGACAAACAGATGAGTAAGTGAGTGGGCCAGCTTTAGTTTTGTCTTGCGTACGTACCGAGAACTTGGGTTTCAAGAACAACGTCACCAACTGCCGACTCGAAAAGTGCATATCATCAGGAAGCGTATTATCAAACCTCTTGTCCTCCCTCTCCCTCTCCTTCCCTTTCCGTCCCTTGCCCCTTTTCGAGGTGGTGTTCGAGTTCGGCAGAGTGATACCTGCGCCCTTCGTCACAGGCGCAAACAGCTCCTTGGCAATGTCCTTGATGGACTTGTCCGAGGGAGTGAGGAAGTCGATCTTGAAGGCTTCTTTCTTCTCTCGTCGTTTGGGACCAGCGTCCGCCGTCTCGACGGCTAAAACAAGCAATGTGCGATCAAAACACAACACCACTTGCGAGGGGGAAACCACGTACGTCTGCGCACAACCTTCCTCAACTTCCAATGCTCAGGCCCCGCCCAATTCTTCATCTTCGAATGGTCAAAATAATCAAACATCAACCCGCCCTCTCCATCGCCCTCCGTAGGCGCGACGAACAAATCATTCTCGTTCGGCCCAGCACGACGCGGGTCAAACGGTACCGGATTACCACCCCCTCCACTACCACCCTCCTCGCGTCCTTCAGCATGCTCCGAGCCAGCAGAGGGGCTATCGAGCTGGTCGACATAGTCGTCGTGCACCGCTTGGTCGCCCACGAAGAAGTCTTCCACGGCGCCGTCGACGTCCATGGGCTGCGCTAGAGCACCGTCGTCGTTGAACCCGGCGGGCTCGTTCTCGTCGTCGTCGTCCCAGGCATCCACTCCGGCAATGTCGTCGCGGAACATGGTGAGGTCGTCCATCGCGAATGCGTCTTTGGAGAATGAGAAGCCGTCGAGGGAGTGGCAGATGGCTTTGTCTTCGAGGTCCTCGAGGTTCGGGAGGTAGTTCTCTGTGAAGGAATGTAAAGTCTGAGTTAATGCAATGCTAGAATGGAATGAACTCGGCCACGTACTCCTGATATCGGTGAGGTTCACCTCATCTGGTGGCTCCTCCAAGGAGTCCTCTTCCTCGCCGTCTTTTGCTATCGAGTCGCTCGCGTCGAACACGACTCTCAGACTCCCATCCGAGACGACTCCCAAGCTCAGATGGTTCATGAGCAACCCCTGCGCACCCCCCTCGTCGAAATCCGCACACGTCTTCCTAAACAGCGGGTCCACGCGAAAGCCTAGATCGAGTTTCTTGCTCCTCAACTGCGCAGCGTCCCTCGCAAGCGTACTCGCAGGCCGATGCGTCTTCTTCTTCTTGTTCTGCTGCGACCCGCCCTCCTCACCACCCTCTTCATCGTTGTCACCGTCGTCCTCGCCTACGCGTCCCTCGTTCGCGAGGTTACTGAGGAGCTTGCCGGTCTCGGTGCCGACGCTGTCGACACGGCTCGTCCAGATCTTGACGCACCCGTCGAGCGTGAAGGAGGCGCGTTGGAAGTTGATGGAGTTGTCGGCATTGTTCCGGAGCAGGGACATGTCGTGGAAGTAGTCGATGAGGGCGACGTTCCACGAGTTGTTCGCGTTGATTTTCTGTAACGTAGTTAGCACCTGCTCAGTATAATGTTCATAGTAGTGAGACTGACATTGTCGGTAGCCATCTTCATCCACTCTTCGAAATTCGAGTTCATCACGTCCAGAGAAACTTGTATCCTTGGTGCCTCCTCGACAGCAGGCAGCTGCTTCTGCCTCCCATGGGCAGTCGGTCGTGCGGAGTCCTGTTCAGCAGCTCCCTCCCCCGAGGGTCCCGCCTCGCTCTCCTCCATGAGCGACACCTTTGCACTCTTCCTCCTCCTCCGCTTCTCAGCAGCATCATCGTTCAAACTGACAGACTTGAGCGGCGGTC
>JAXQKB010000114.1:0-78964 GCA_037042295.1 Irpex sp. Y119-03 | reverse complement strand
ACATGTCCGCTTTCGTAAGTATCCGGGGTCCATACTCAATCAAGCGCCCGCGCGTGCCCCAGATCGTTTTAAACATACTGTAGCATAGTTGACATCTGGCGGTGGGATCTGGATGCCCATATGCAGACAACCGAGACTTTGTGGCGCAGCCTCCGCCCGTCGGCGCCTACATACACCCCTTTCATCTGTACCGCAACGTTTTCCAAATACGCCCATTGTAAGTACGTTGTCGGTGCATATATGCTCATCGTGTTAAACCAGATAGCTGTGACATAACGCGAAGGTACAATGGATCCGGAGTCAATCTTCAAAGACCCCTCAGTCCAACGAATGTATGGCTTCGATACAAAACTCAGCCGCGCAGAACTTTTCGGTGTACTCTCGAGTTTTGGTATTTCTATACCCCCGACGTCGAAATTGCCCGACGATAGTCTGCAGAAACGCCTGCGCCAAGCGATAAACGCGTCGCAGGCCATGTTGCTCATCAACGCTAAGCCGCCCCTCGACCTCAATCAGTACCCTAAGTGGCCTCGTAACTGCGAGGGTCTTTTAGCTGCTATCACAAGATGGAATTTAGAAGAAAAATCTATGCTCAGAGCGATGCGCGAAAGCCAAGACCCCTCCTCCCTATTCGATCACCCATCTATGGACGTGCGACGAATATCAATGCATCTCGCCAATAACGCTGAGAATGGGTTGAAGCACGCAGTGTTGCAAGATCCAAACAAGGAGAGGTGTTCAATAAATTTAAGAGTAGATGTCTTCGTGCAATGCTTCACTTTATGTCACTCAAGTACTTCCTCGCACAGATTGTGGATATCTATAAGATTGACGACCGGACGCCCTTACTACTCTTACTTTACCGCTCCTTCGATATCTCCAATCCGTTTCCGGGGGTAAATTGGGCGAAAGAACAGATGTCAAAGAATGATGACATGCAGGAAACCGACGCTCCTGAACTCACACAGAAGCTCACGCTCCTCATTCTAGACAGCAATGCGAAACGCCTGCCCGCCAATTTGACAGTCGAAAGATTGAACTTCGAGAAGGACTTCAAGCTTTCCTTCCTCCTTCCGTTGGGACCCCTTACTCCGCATGAAATCGGAAAGCTGAACTTGAACACCGGTTGCGTAGTCTGTGGACGTGACATTAGCAGCCGTTGCTCCCAATGCCAGTCTGTCTCCTATTGCGGAAGTGGTACGTCTGGGCCTTGATCCCTCTCGTACATACCTGAAATCGATCGCCCCCCAGAGTGTCAAAAGGCCGACTGGCCGACTCATAAGAAAGCTTGCCGCTCCCTCAAGGGTGGTGAGTGGCACACAATACCTTTCTCGTGGGGTATGCCTGGCATGGAGGGAATGTTCGGAACGTTTATAAACCGTCGCGACAACATTCGATCGTTGGGAGGCCCTGTCCAGGACTTTGGCAGTACCACCCCACCCCAGGACGTCTACGGCAGTCATCTCTTCCTCATTAAGATGCAATACACCCATCGTCCCGGCGAAGGTTCTTCCCTTATATACGATAGAAAGCGGACGTGTATGGTGCACTTTTTAGAAAGCAAGGCTCCCGAAGTATTCAAGAGGTTCAGAGCAGAAATTACGGGTCCTCGGGGAGAAGATCATGGATCTGGGATGTATAAGATGTACCGATGGGCGAAGAGAGTTGGTGACTGGGAGCTCAGTGTATGTCTGGATAAAGTACCAGAGGCTATCCAGTGGTGACCCGCGGAGCTCTGCTTCGTCTTTCTGTGTATGCATTTGCCTTTCGATTGACTGTGGTTAGCTGCATCCACGTACACTCACGTCACTGGTAAGTACTATGACATATACCAGCGTTTAACGTGTCGAGATCCGTACGTTCCCAACGGAGTGGCCGATTCCGGAAACGAATTGAGTCATGACTCACTTGTATACCGGTGCACCCGACGCGCACGCCTGGGCCTAACTAGCATCCCACCATATAATCCTTCGATTGCATTGAGATAGTTGAAGAGTCTACGAGGTCTACTGTAGTCTCGAGAGCCTTCTGGTAAGTGCACTAGTGGAGTTCAAACTGCTTTGAAGATTAACCATCCACCGCAGACATAGCAAGAGGATGACCTCCCTTCTCAATTCCAGAGCTGCGAAATCCATTGGACGCCCATTGGGCCCAAAACTCACCCTCAGCCGTGAGGATATATTAGCTATTCTCTCAAGCTTCGCTATATGCATACCTCCTGCGACCAGGGTGGCTACCGAGGAACTGCAAAGCCGTCTCAGAGAAGCCGTCGAGGCATCCCAGGCTCTGCACATCGTTTTTCCTGATGAGGCTGTTCATCTAGACCAATATCCGAAGTGGTCCGATGACGACGAAGATCTGCTCGAGGCGACAAGACGAGGTCCACCTCGAGACATGGACTCGGAGCAGCCAACACGAGAGCAGAGTTCTCCCGTAGCACCTGACACAGATGCCTTCAAGGGCGTTTGTCGTATTATCGAAGATATCGTGTTTCTTTACAAGAAGGGCAAGAGGCATTCTATCGTTCAAGGACCTCCGAGCGGAGAAGAAACACATGCCATCACTATTCGAGTACGCTTTCCAAATCTACGCTGCAGCTCGGCGACTTCTTGAACAACTCATTGTTATTGCACTGTCGAACAGATTATCGATATCTATAAGGTCCACAACAACAAGCCGTTGCTACTGCTCTTGTTCTCGTTGGGAAGTTCTTCCAACCCCGAACCTACGTATGCGTGGGTTAAAGAGCTTATGGATAAGGAGAAGAGCATGCCGACCATCAAAGCTACTGAACTCGAACGCAAGTTAGTCATGATGATGCTGGATATGAACTCAGCCCTCCTGTCGTCAAACGTCGCCATAGATAGGTTGAAATCCGAGAAAAACTTCAAGGCATCCATCCTGCTTCCTCTAGAGCCGCTAGCATACTGTGACATCGAGAGGTTGAACCAGAGTACTGGCTGTGTCGTATGTGGCGAAGCTGCTACCAGTCGCTGTGCACAGTGTTTTGCGGTTTCTTATTGTGGCCGAGGTAGGTTCCTGTGGGCCCACAATCTAAGATGCTACTAAACGAGCATTAGAATGCCAGAAGATTGACTGGGCTACACACAAGCCCACCTGTCGCACCCTGAAAGGTGGCACTTGGTGCACCATGCCGATTTCCAACGGTATACCCGGTACCAACGAGATGACTAGTTCCTCTATAGGCACCACCGACGCAACTAGTACTGGCGACAGCCTGGGTTCGCCCCGAGCAGCAAGGGCGTATCCACTCGATAAAGATAGCCCCCCTCCGAATGTTCATGGCGATAGGATATTCCTCGTTGAAATACAATATAATCGCGCCCAAGACTCCCGCTTGACGGACAGCTTCCTCATCTGGGATAGAACCCGGTCGTGCATAGGGTACTTTTTCTACGACAAGGATCCTCGTGCATTCGAACAGTTCAGAGAGGAAATAGAGGGAACTAGGGGAGAAGTTTGCGGTGTAGAGATGCGCAGAATGTATCGTTGGGCGAAGCGAGTGGGCGAATGGGAACTTAGCGTTTGTTTGGATAGAGTACCAGATGAGGGAACAGGCTGGTAAATATTATCTAGCAATCAATCTTCTATGACATGTTGCAACGAAATATGCGCTGCGTAAATCTATCGCTGCAATGGAGCCAACTTGAAGCTATTAATCAAGCGCGGGAAACCGACATTATAACAAAGGCTGTATAGATCAATAGTTGAGAGTACTTGAACCTGAGAATTTTGTAGTATTCAACCAAGTAGGGCCCGCGGGGAAGTCCGGAAGGGTGGGTACTGAGACATTAACACCTCTGGCAATCGCCTCACCCAACGCTGTATCGACCAGTGCAAACAACGCGACTTGGCGCTGCTTCACCGACTGACTCGTCGCCGCGCCCAGATGCCCAACCACATTGCTGAGGATAAGATGTTAGGAATAGCGTCGATACCACTCGCGAAAATCACACCTGATGAAATTCTGCTGGTCCTGGTGGGATAAGCTCTTCCAGAATCGCTTTGGCCAGTCAAAGTCGACGGCCGTGACTTGAGATAGAGAGCTGACGGCCCCTCCCTGTCGGAACGATAAGCTTCAGCTCACACACAGAAGGGTATCATAGCCGTACCGTCCATTGCTGATGGGTATCCTCGATATAAGGAATAGGAGGCGTCTGGATCTTCTCAAGAGTTGAGTGATAGTTGGGTCGGGAGCCTTGATTTCCGTTGACAGCCATAAACCCGTCTCGCTCAAAATTGGCTGAAACAAAGTCAGCGAATCCGTGTTTCATGAGGCATCGTGCTAGACGGATGATCTACTTACCGACTGGAACTGTAGGAGCATTAACCTGCACAAATATCGAATTCGTTATTTAGTGCAGCCTGCCACTGTCGCTACAATACTCACCGGGATTTGCTAGATCGACAATTTTGTCCCAGTCAGTGCTGTCCCCTTCCTATGTATTGCGAAGATATGGCGTACCAAATTGTTTACACCGAGACGATAGCGGTGAGCATCTGCAGCACAAAACTCTTAGGCAACAATACCATAATTGACATACATTGACGTACCTCCATAAGAAAACAATCGAGACTGAAGCACCGGGTCAGCAGACGGCTCCCACCCTGGGACAGTACGCCCCGGTGAGAACGCAGCTTGCTCAATCTCGGCAAAGTAACTGCAACATCCGTCAGAACTGCAGACAAAAGTCTCCGCTGCGCGATAACGCACTTTGTCGGATTCTGAGTGAGATAGAACCTGCCGATCTCGGTCTTGTTGACGTCATCGAATCCCCAGTCTCTGAGAATATGGTCAGCATTCCCTGCAGATGACACAGCAGCTGAAACACGAACTTGGTAAGGTCTAAAACGTTATACTTGAAATTTTCAGCTTGAGCGGGAGTGAGCACTTGTGCATATACGACCCATCCAGGGTAGTCCTTGTTTTGAATGGCTTCGAATAGATCTTGGGTGGCAAAGTCGGGGTTCGTTCCTGTATGAGAGGATACGTGAGCATTGTTTTAGAGAAGATATATGAATTGGGCTTATACACCTTGTAAGGTGGTTGCTTCAGCATTGGTAAAGTTCTTGACCTGATAATATCGACGTCCAAGTTTGATGATCAGTAATCCTCCACAGACCCGCACGTTAGCTTTAGATGAATAGACTGACTCCTTGCATAGTCTCAGCGTATAGCTTCACATAGACCCAACTTCCATCGGCCTTGACCCATCTTGAATCATCTGTCAGAACATTGACGAAGTCGGAAGGATAATGAATGTAGCACCTACCTGTAAGTGTGGCCCGTCCAACCATTCATGTGTCTAAACCCATAAGGGGTACCCAGATCAGAGAAGAGACGCATCACCTGACGAGTGTAAGCCCACAACAACACTGCCGGATCTCCACAAGAACTATACTCACTTGATAGAGCGACTCGGGATTTGAGCCAAGGTAATCCCAAAACAGACTGTAAATAAGTTTTCAGTCATCAACATCCTAGCTTTCGAGGCGGAACAACAATGACACGTACTCATGATCCCGAAGATGAGTCTGTGGATTGCGTTTCTGAGTCTGCCAGTGACAAAAGGTGCATATGACTGGTCAGCGCCTCGACGTTCATCCAAAACATCTCTGCCATACACGGCGCAACTGCAGGCGGACTTACATGGATGAAATGCGGGAACTTGGCTGGGTCACGGATGAAGAACACTGGGGTGTCTATGTAACAATCACAAAAACGAGCCGAAGATCAGCTAGAATCCGCCTTTTTGTGGTTCTGTCGGGCGGAGAAATGGGAACAGGGGACGGACGGAGATAACGCACTGTTCATGACGATATCTAGGATGCCTTGCCGAGTTCGGAACCTGAAAGAGCGCGAACATTGGCTGGTGAGTACAAAGTACGACGGTATGTGTACTCAGCAGCACATGCTACTGCAGATGCTGAGCCTAGTAAACAATGCCAATCGCGACTTACTTGATCGCAAATCCACGCGGGTCCCTCGCCGAGTCGGCTGAGCCTGACTCTCCTCCAACAGTGCTAAAACGGACTATAGCGTACGAATTGGGATGAGTGAGTAGTATATCTTCCTCTGTGACTATAGCACACACTGGTGATGGGTGTCTTCAAGCCGTTCTGCGGCACGGATAAACGATGGTTGGACGTCAGCAATAAACATAGCGGTGTGGGGTGAGGATTCGAATATGACCAGTGCTAAGAACGTACCTCGGTGAAAACGTCCCTGCCGCGCGGCCAAATGCATTAGTTAAGGTTGAGTAGCGGATGGAGAGGTGGAAAAGGCATACATGATGGAGTATTGTTTGACAAACTCTGCGTTCGTCGCTTGGAAGTAGCCATGCGCACCAGCTGCAGAAGTCGAGCTCGAATTAGCTCAGGCCTTGAGATGTTTACAAGAAACGCGTACCTCCTTTCGCATGCACAACCCTACAAAAATAATACGAAAATATTCGAACACGTCAGATCATGGTCCAGCCTCATCACATGAGAGCTCCTCACCGTTCAGGTATCCGCTCCCGCACGAAGTGAGCCAGAGTCTCCGCCAGACGCACATCCTGCAGCAGCAACGGCCCTACAGAACAGAATCTCAACAAAAGAAGCCCAGTTCCGTAAAGATGTTACTCACCATCTGATCCAATTCGCTGATACGCATATG
This sequence comes from Irpex sp. Y119-03, assembly GCA_037042295.1. Classification (NCBI taxonomy): domain Eukaryota; kingdom Fungi; phylum Basidiomycota; class Agaricomycetes; order Polyporales; family Irpicaceae; genus Irpex; species Irpex sp. Y119-03. The sequence continues at coordinate 72,285 of JAXQKB010000114.1, read as the reverse complement.
GGTTGAAGAACGGGACGCCCCCGTCCGTGGTGAACTCCAGAGCCGTCGCAGGCTCCCCGGAGGTCTCCACTTGCAAGTTGGCTCCGGCTTCGACGTCGACGGCGAAATCTTGCGCGCCGGACGCATCGGTAGTAGAAGTGAACTCGTTGACAGCATTGTTTGCGAGCGTCTTCCCGGTTGCGAACAGGGAGCACAGTACGAAAGTGACAGATGATAGCAGGAGACGCTGCGTTCTCATCTTGCAAATTTCTCTCGTTGAAGTGGACTGGAATGGGCTGGCTTGGGTCTATGCTCGGAGTAGACGGTAAGTCAAAGGTTTAGAGGAGTGAGGAGACAATATTCTACCTCAGAGCATTCCCTTTATATATGCGAGCTACAGTCAGGATAAGCCGCCGAGAAGCGAGTGATCAGTGCTCCTTGTGGTCTCACTAGCATCTTCGGGAGACGCATGAAGAAGGCGTCAGAGCTAATTGGTACCATCGACCCTTGAAAGCTTGACGCGATTGTGGCCTCTGCATTCCTGGCATTCGGCGACTCTTCGCTTCGCTTGTCATGAAGCATATTACTGGCCTATCGTGCACGAGAGCTTGCGTACGGACGGCGAGTGAGCAAGACCCGACGCCTGCCGCGCTCCAAACAGTGTCACGGTTAGAGTCCATATGCCAATCGGTACACTTTTCGGCGGCAGGGGACGGTGGCGCGGCGAACTCGGGCTGTTTTATTGCTAAGTCGAATCCTTAGGACGAGCGGACAAATTAGGCGTGGCACTACGATAGAACTTTGAGCTAGTAAACGAGAAATCGTGGGGTGCACGTACGTACGGGATCTGCGACGTTGACGACGTCCGTGTTTCTCAATTTGGGGACTGCTGCGAGATTGGAAATTCTTGGCCCGACTTTCCGTGGTGTGGCGGGCATGGAAAGACTGTCTGACTTTGGGATGTGGCGATATATGTCAGAAGACAGACAAGGTGCTTCGTCGGTGCCACTGTTTTTGATGAAGCTAGTATTCGACAGTACATCAGCTAAAGAAATGTCACGTTCAGTAAAATGAGCGACACTTACTGGATGGAGCATGCTGTAGGAGCAAATTTTTCTCGTCGCATACTGGGAGCCTAGATGCAAATGAAATCCATCGTGAGCACGTACCATGGGGCCGGTCTGTGAAACAACAGAAGAACAAAAATTTTGAGCTCAAATTGCCAAAGACCCTTGACTACAGTATTTGTTTCGACGTCATTTGAGCAAGCAAAAATACGTATCTCGTAGATGCGCTTGGTGACCGGGCTCGCCTACAAAAGTGTTCTATTCACAGGTAAAGTGTATTAAGTCAAACATGGCCACAAAGTAACGAAGTCTGCACTGAATGAAATCTGCAACGTTTATTGATATGATTGACGATATATACGAGAGTACACCAAGACACATACATGGTAATGTCGTAAATCAACACCGAGCCTGTCTACTCCTTCTTCGGACCTGGATACTGTCCGTACAAGGTTCGCTTCGTCCATTCTCCGGCTTTGCGATTGATATCGCTTATGCCTCGGAACAGGGTTTCTACCTGATTATTCCACTGGCTCTTCACCTGCGATACGAACGGACGATGTTGGATTCGTTCGACAGCAGGTAACGGGGCGGTTGTTATTGCGGATGAGTCGAGAAGTCGGGTGGAGAGATTGTGTAAGCTGGACGTGGAACGTTGTAATTAAAGTCTTTATTAAGCAACTAGGTGTGCTCACTCTATTTGATGTTTCAATGTTCTGGGTAGTAATCGTAAGTTACTTGATACAAAGTAAAGGTTAAGAGAGTGGCTTACCTTGAGTGAATCAATGTTGAGAAGCCATAGTAAACCTAGTAAAAGTTTATGAAACGCAGTAACGCAGCATTTGTTATTTAAACTTACTCCTCCGGCTACCAGAGCACCAGAGACAGGTCCAAGTAGAAAGGACATGGGTATAAATTCGTTGGAGGTGGTGATGGTTGAGTGCTGAGCCGGCTCGGGGTAAGCAGGCTGATAGACGCGTGGCTTGAGCGGGCCGGGTCTCCGACCAATCCATAAGTAAGGATCAGGATTTGTGGTCAGTGAAGCTTTGAAGCTTCCTCTCCTGCAATAAACAATCATATTCCACGATTGATAGACGTGATTGTTAACTGATATTCAAAACTCATGTTGAATGAACCCGAGAATATCTACTCGAGATAGCAGCGCTTACTAACACTTACTGCATTGAGCGTCAAGATTGCGTTGCGAGATCGTTCCTTACGCGCAGTTGCAATTGGGAGCTTTCGCAGTCCCACCACCGTTCACGACGACGACGACCACCCTTGCACGGTGCGAGAGACGAAGAAGACGACAATAGCCATGGCGTTGGCAGCCCACCAGTCTCCCATGATATCCATCCCCAAGAAGGGAACAGACGAAGTCGACTGGACAGGCCCACTGCGCTCAGCCATATCTCATTCGTATGGAGAGGACCCAGATGGTTACGCTCAGGAATACGCAAATCTGAATCGGTGTAGGCAAGACGCGGTGAAAGGAGCAGGTAGCGATATCACTGGTTTGTTCCTTCAACCCATGTTTCATAGTTATTCGCAGTCGTTGACTCGATCACCATAACTCCAGCTCGAGATCTACTCTACAAGTACTTTGGCCAGCTCGAACTCCTCGAGCTCCGATTTGCAGAGATTAGAGTCAACTTTCCCTGGAGAGATGCTTTCACCAACAAGCTTACCACTCAAACCTCGATCGCGTACGAGAAGGCGTGCGTCATCTTCCAGATTGCGGCTACCCACTCCGCCATTGCATCCTCACAGAACCGCTCGGACCCGGAAGGACTCAAACGAGCTTTCTATTATTTCCGTACATGCGCAGGCATGCTCAATTATATCAACGACAACTTCCTCCACGCCCCATCCACCGACCTAAGCAGAGAAGTCATCAAGTTCCTCGTTGGAGTAATTCTCGCTCAGGCAACAGAGGTGTTCTTCGAGAAATGTACAGATGAGAAGAAAGGCAACGCGCTGGTGTCGAAGATTGCTTCTCAGGCAGCTTTCATGTATACCGGGCTAACAGAAGAGGCCAAGGAGTTTATGGGGAAAGGTATCTTTGATCGAAATTGGATCACTGTCATTCAGGTATGTTCCATCCTTGGTTCGCCATGTACTATAGCTTATGATCATATGTTAGGCAAAGGCAAAATACTTTACCTCCCAAGCCCAATATTATCGTGCCCTCGTCGACGATGCCGCGGGTAAACACGGCGACGCCCTCGTCCGCCTTACCGTCGCCGAGTCTGCAGCGAAGGAAGCCAATAAAATCGCTTCCTCCTTTGCTTCTCTCTTTGTCACTCAAATGTCCCCCAACCTCCCACCGGACGCGGCTTCCTGCCTGTCTGACCTCACCAAAGCCCAGCTGGCACTGTGCACGGAGAAGAAGAACGAGGCGCAGCGGGAGAACGACTTGATATACAACTCGATTCTTGTCCCCGCGGAGACCCTCCCGCAGATCGACAAGACCGCCGTAGCGACGCCGATATCGATACAAGATGTGTATGGGACGGCGGACGTGCAGAAGGTCATCGGGCCCGACTTCTTCTTGCGCTTGATCCCGCTCAGTGTGCACGAGAGCGCTTCAGTGTATTCGGAGGAGAAAGCTAAATTGGTGAGAGGAGAGGTGGAGCAGGCTGACGAGGCAGAAGCAGAGGTCAAGAGCGCGTTGGACTCGCTTGGGGTGCGAGAAGGGCTGGTACGGTTCAAGGCGATTGCGGACGGCGAGGTGGGCGGGGAGGTCGAGATCCCCGTGGACGTGCGTCGGTGGAGGGAGGATATTACCGTCATGGAACAACGGGAGCCTGTCGACGGGCTGTTGGGCCGGCTGAACCGTCTGAAGACGAGCGTCCAGCAAGAACTCGAAGCGGTCAGTCGTGATCTGGACGCGGAGTCGAGAGAGTGCGAAAGCGCGAGGGTGAAATACGACAATTTCAGCCAGGCACCGTCGGCTGGGCTTACGAAGGCGGTGAGACAGGATTTGAAGTCGCACTTTGGGGCATTGGAGGCGGCGGGGGCGTCGGATCAGCAAGTCGTTGCGCTCTGGGAGTCTGTCAGAGGAGAGATTGGGCTACTACTCTCACCGCAGGTCGAAGACGTTTTCCGTGCGAGTACCGAAGGTGGCGGCGCCGGTGCGGAAAACTTGCTGGATCTTGACGTAGGGAGCGAAACCCAGAACGAACAGGAGCGTGCGCAGATCGCTAACCTTGTTGGAGAGATTGAGGAGCGTCTTAGCCGTCTTACCAAGATATCTCGGGAGCGTAATGAGGTTTTGAAGGATCTGAAGGAGAAGGTAGGGCGTTTTCGTCCACGGGGTTTAGCTGGTGCTCAAGTTTTCATGTGTAGGTGCAAACGGACGATGTGTCACATCTTCTCCTGCTCAACCGCCGCAACACCGGGGTAGAGAGCACGCTATTCGCTGGAGAGCTAGAAAAGTTCAAGCCGTATCAGCAGCGGCTCGCCGCCACCATACATCACGAACAGGTGACAGTGCAAGAGGTTACGACTCTGTGGCGCACACTAAGAGAATTGGCTTCGCGCGGACCTGGCGCTCGTAAATGGGAAGAGCGGGAACGCAGAAAGAAGGATACGGTCAAGCGGTTTTCCCAGGCCAGGGACGCTTACATGGAAGTGCGCGATGGTCTTGCGTAAGTTGAATTGTCTCCCGGAATCATACTACATACTTATTGACGCCATGTACAGCAAGGGCCTGCAGTTCTATAACGAACTGACAGAGCTCACAACAGGATTGAAGCGCAACGCGAGGAGCTTCATCTCAGAGCGAAACGCCGAACGCCAAGCCTTTATCTCCAACGCTGAGACTCAGAAGCGACTCTCTATCACGCCAACTTCGCCACCACCATTAGCAGCGAAGCCACAGCCTCCACCTCCACCTCCCGCACGCCCTACCGGTTCCGCACTGGATCAAGCCTTTGCATCGATGAGTTTACGGCCGAACGGCTCACCAGCGCCCCCAGTCCAGAATTCGTGGTCTACCAGTCCTCCACCTCAACAATACACTCCTGCCGTCCTTCAACCCAATCGAGCATCCACACTCCCTCCCCCACCGCCGCCACCGACCCAAATCCAATCTCCCTACCAGGCATCCGCGCCGCCACCGCCACCACCAGTAACCTCCGACCCGTATGCCTCGCTCGGCATGTTCGGAAGTTCGACTGGTTCACCGTACGGATCATCCACTCCCAGTGCGCCTCCACGGCCCCCTCCACCACCTCAACAACAACAACAACCGTCCCAATATGGCCAACCTGCTCAGAGTCCCTACGGTCAGCCTCAGCGACAACAATCGTATCCCCCTCCCCCACCTCCGCAGCAGCAACAACAGCACCAGCCTGCGTATACAGGCTATGGATATCAACCTCAACAGCAGCCGACTTCGCCTGGTTTGCCCCCACCCCCACCGCCGATCTCGTATCAGTCGCAGCAGTATGGGTCGATACCACCACCACAGCAGCAACAACAGCAAACGCAGTATCAGTATCAGGGTTTTCCTCCACCCCCACCCCCGCAAAGCCAGCAACAGCCGTATCAGAGATACCAATGAATTTGTAGATTAGGTGGTCGGAGGATGTATATATGTGTACTGACCTTCGTGTAACGATTGTAACTGGTGTGATGATGGCTACCACTTGGCATTAATTCAAGATGTATACACGGTCTGCGATGCTCTAAATGTCAGACAGCAGTGAAAACGAGTGTCTTCCATTACACGCAATGGAAAGTAAAGCATGTCTATTTGCGAGTACGTGGGTGATATACTAGGATACTGAGGGTGGCCGCGATACCTAGAGCGCACTGGCACCAGTGATGATATCGACGAGCTCGTTCGTGATGGCGGCTTGACGACCACGGTTGTACTTCAGCTGCAAACTGCCAATCATGTCGCCGGCGTTCTTGGACGCGTTGTCCATGGCGTTTCGTCTGTAATAATTGGTATGAGTATTGTTTGAACGTAATGGAGCGTGGTGGGACAGAGTAAACTTACCGAGCACTGATCTCGCAAGCGTGACCCTCGACGAGAGCGGCGTAGATGGCGTTAGCGAATGCGAACTCGGCGAGGTCGTTCGTGACATCATCCTCCATCTCGTATGCCTTGAAGCCAGCTGTATTTACGAAGGTCAACTCAGTTTTTAAAGTATCACCATACGTCACTGAAATCGACACTTACGAGACTCCTTCAGCGAGTTGGCGGTTTGGACCTCGACAATAGCGGACTCGTACGAGATAGCTGAGACGAACTTGTTGTAGACGATAGCAATGCTGTCGTACTCAACTCCCGACTTGAGAATGAGGTCGGCAACACCAGCGGCATCGGCAAAGGTGGGGATGTCACGGCCGATTTGGTTGAAGGACATGACAAGGTTGTTGGGGAGGGCACGCGACAGCTGACCCTTTGACTTGTCACCAATGACTGCGATGGGAGAGTCGGCGTCGAGCTCAGAGTCCTTGGCGGCGAACTCGCGGCGGGTGGCTTTTGAGACGGAGGAGTGGATACCACCGCACATGCCCTTGTCGGACGAAACGACGACGAAAAGCTTGCGGTGGCCGGTGCTCTCAGCGGTTGCGTGCTGGAAGACCTCTGTGGGCATGAACGTGAACATCATGTATTTTATGGAGTGGAATGCACCGTGCGTACCAGAGTTGGCCAGACCGTACTCCTTGCCCGCCTGCAAAGCGCGCTGCGCCTTGTTGAGCTTAGTCGACGCAATAAGCTTCATCGACTATGTTCCATGTATGTTCTTAGCACAACTGCATCCCTCTGAACGCGAGCATTTCACGCACCTTTGTGATTTTCTCAATGTTGCGCACGGACTTGAGACGTGTCTCAATTTCACGGAGGGTGGCCATGTTCCTCGCGCCAGCAGGGGCGGCCCCAGCCACCGAGGGCTTTGCGATACGGCAGAGTGCTTGCCGGGCGAGCATAGTTGGTCGAAAGGAGAGAATATGTCGAGGTCGTCGTACGGGACAGTGCGGAAGGGAGGTCGCTTGGGCGTCTCTCAGCGCATCACTATTTTCAGTCGGAGATGCTGCGGCGATCAATCTTCATCTGACTCAGATGTGAGGCAAGATCGCCTTGAGCCGAGCACGCGTTACGACTCAAGCACCGACCACGACTTTCTCGACGCTCTCGCCGACGATTTTTACTCGCGATAAGCGCAGCTTGGTCTTGAACTACGAGTAAACATGTCTGAAGAACCTCTGTTCGACCCATCGCTCAAAAAGCGCAAGAAGAAGAAGACCGTTGCGTTCTCTGAAGACCCTCTGGGAGCTGATGCAGATCCGACAACCCCTGCACCCGAATCTATCGACGATGTTACGGCAGATGGTGTGGCAGTGAACATGGGCTCCAAAACTCTGCACGAGCAGCTGGCGAGCGAGAAGGAGAGCGCAAAGGAGGAGGGTGAGGCAAATGAGTTTGCTGATCTGAAGAAGAAAAAGAAGAAGACCATCCCTCTTGATCTGGTGCGTGGTGTGATGCTGGTAAAATTGGAGCTCTTCCTCATCAGATAAATCCAGCCAGAGGAAGGTTCAGGTCGCTCAACACCCGTCGGCGATGGCGACGACCTTGACTTCTCGGATCTCAAGAAGAAGAAGAAGAAAAAGAAGGACATTCCTCTCGACCTTGTGCGTATCATGGGCATATATTCATACAAGGAGCTCACTAACTATGCGTTAATGTAGCCTGAGGAGGGATCAGGGGCCGCGACGCCCTTGGAAGGCGCAGCTACAGAGGATCTTGACTTTTCCGATCTCAAGAAAAAGAAGAAATCCTCGAAGAAGAAGGCAAACCTCGACATGGAGGCATTTGAGAGGGAGTTGAGCGAGTCAAAAGCAAAGGAAGAGGATGGAGAGGAAGACGGAGAGACGACCGCTGCGGCATTCAATGATATCGACGAGAACGAGCATGGTGAAAACCCCTTCGCTCGACCCGACGAGGCTGTACATCAAGTCAGCGAAAGCGAGCCATGGCTGGGCAGTGACCGTGACTATACCTACCCGGAGGTACGCTTGATCTACGTTGTTTTGCTTACGCGCTTCTGACCACGTTAAATACAGCTCCTAAGACGTTTCTACAGTCAACTCCATGCGGCTAACCCCGCCCTCCTCGCCAACTCTGGCAAACGATACGTCATTGCTCCTCCCAGCGTTGCCAGGGAAGGAAACAAGAAGACGATGTTCGCAAACGTTTCCGATATCTGCAAGCGTATGCATCGACCACCTGAGCACGCGATCCAGTACCTGTTCGCCGAATTGGGTACAACTGGCTCTGTGGACGGTGCCGGTCGTCTCATTATCCGTGGCAAGTTCCAGCAGAAGCAGATCGAGAACGTTCTGCGGCATTATATCAGTTAGTATGAACGCACCGAATCCTCCCTTGCCTTTGCTGATTGTAATCTCATCCTTACTATCGTTCAGCGGAGTACGTCGCTTGCAAGATGTGCAAGTCACACGACACGCTGCTCACGAAGGAGAACCGTATCTTCTTCGTTTCATGCGAATCTTGCGGTTCGAGGCGGTCAGTCAATGCTATCAAGACTGGTTTCCAGGCTCAAGTCGGGAAACGTATCAAGAACAAGACTGGATGAGACTAGACCAGTACGATGTACCAACGTTGTTTGTATCGTTATCCTTACCACGCATGTACTATCCGCACATGAATCACGAGCCACGTTTGTCAATGCTCGCGAAGGAATGCTTGTTGTTTAGATTGCAAGAGGCGCGTCACACAGAGAAAACGTAACAGAGAGAAAGAATTATAATTGCAGTGTCCGAAATAGTCCTATCATTACTAACAATTCATGGCGATCATAATTACGACGTCAAATATCCTTGGGCTCAAGAAAACACATTTTCGTCAATCCCGTTTTACCCACTCAGTTGGACGAGTTGTCATCTCCAGGCTGAACACCAATGTTCAGCACCGCCAGTCCAGACAAGGTGGTGTCAACCGTCGGCTTGGTGCTGTTCGACGAAACGACGGAAGTGAACACAAGGCCCTCGATGCCGCCAGGCACGGTGGTCGTGTTGTCGCTAGCGATGGGAGAGAAGCTGACGTTCAAGCCGTGGTAGTACGCCAAGAAGTTGCCAGCAAGAGCAGGCGCAGGGGCCGGCGCGGAAGAGTTGCTAGTGATGGGAATACTAGACGAGTTGAAGTCAGGTCCGCCGACTTGGACGGTGACGTTACTGCCGACAGTGGCGTTGGCGGGTGTGAGGGTAAGAGAGTTGACGGGGGTGACGATAAGAGGTGGGTTCGACGACGGGCAGCTTGTGATGAAAGTAGCTATTCAGTAAGTGGAGAGATTAGCATCATCATGATGGTGTGCGTTGATGGAAGCAAAATAACTTACAGGCCAAAGAGAAGATGGCACTGGCATTCAGAGGCGTGTCGAACGGTCCGTTCCAAGGAGTAGCGTTCAATGCGGCGCTAGACACCCATGAAGCCTGGCGAGCTTCAACAGCCAAGATGCTCTGCAAATATCGTTCAGAACTACTGCGTCTAATTTCATGTAATTGCAACTCACGGCAGCGATGGGGACCAACGACTTGTTTTGGAGGAGGGATCCAGCACCAAGGTATGCGGCTTCACCCGCGGACTCCAGCGAGAACGAGGTGCTCACAAAGTCCTGAACGGTATCGAGGGGGCTGAAGGTATCATTAGTGCATGTTTAAAACGCGGATGCGGCTCACTCACAAAGAATAGTTGCAAGGCTGGGGGGCCTCGGCTCCGAGGGCATTCTGAAGGAACTCGACGTGGGTGCGCTCATGCTGCATGATCTGCACGAAGCGTTGACGAATTTCCGGGGAGAAGCCTGCGGATTGGAAAGCGCTCTCGTTGAACTTGTTGATGCCCTCTGAGTAGAATGCGTTCTCGAGGTTTTCTAGGGTGAGAGCGAACTGAAGGATCTGAGTATCTGTAGCCCAATCACGAGTAAGTCTCCCCGGGATGGCACATTATGACGAAAAGCTCACCATTCACACCGCTCTGGGTCGTCAAGAGCTTCGACGACGAACTGACTCCAGAGACGAAGCGGGGAAGAGCAGAGACGCCAACGGCGCCGAGAGAGGCGAGGAGAATGCTGGTGTACATGTTTTTCGGTGGTAAGAGGAAAGGAGATAAAGCACGTTGCTGCCATTCTCGACTTCTTACAGCCCTTATTTATAGACAGAGTGGATGGGGATACGCCCTTATTCCAAGGGCGGCACATCCGAGTGCGTCATTCCCGTCGTGCAGCATTCTCCGAGCCGACCACCGTTGTCACCGAAATTCCGAAAGCGGCTGTTCAAACGCAGTAGTCGGCAGTGGCCTTCGGGAGGATGCGCGCAAGTCTATCCGTTCGCTGGCTGAGAATTGAATATTGGCTGAGTGACGGGGCCATAGGTGATGCAAGTGGGTCATGTGCGGACACTACCACGCTGACAAAAGCCACTCCACGACGTATAGCCAATTGTCAGCGCTGCGGCCGCCCAATCTCTGCGCACTGGATAAACGTGAAACTTGCGCGCAGCCACAGCCGTCGGGATAGCCTGGGGGGGCAGCGCACGGCTGGATAGATCATACCATTTCGGGCGTCTATACTCGATTCATCGCGGAACCAACCACCACCTCCCGGCACGATCGACTCTTCGGAAGTATATACAAAGGAGGTAGGCCTTTTGATGTGGTTCGTACATAGAATGTTGCTGTCTGAAGATATGATTTCAACAGTTCCGACTAAGATTATATAAGAATATTCACCGAGCGCGAACGTTTACAGTTGTAGGGTATCGTGCAGACTGGCTTCTATATTGCGTTGAAGCATTGTGGACAAAAGACGGGAGGACACTGATCCAGTTGTTGAAGGAAAATGGGTTCCATTAGGCTAGCTCTCCGTTGCCAGTATTCTTTTCTGGGTGACGCAAATACACGGATCGTTTCACGAGCCTCCCGCCACATGTCATGATCTTCGAGAGCTTGGTCATGAGAAAGACGTGACAGCTGAGTGCAGAGCTGCTGCAGTTTGTCGTGACCACCTTCGAGTGCTTGGTAAACGAACCGCCTGGCGAGGACCACCTCTTTGACTGTACCCGCAGTGCTGAACACCCCTAACCTGGGATCACTCAGCAACTTGGGAGGCACGGGACATCTGACGATTGGCTGCGCAGCTATTTGCACCAGCTCCGGAGGCAAGTGTTCGAGCTTTGCAGCGACAGACGTGGGAAATGAATCTAACACAGAGGAAATTCCTTCGAGTTTCACTTGCGAGGGTTCCTGAGTCTGATCGGCAGCTGGCGGAGTCCTGCCAGTGTGATTTGACTTCAAACCGGTAAACTCTGCGAAGGCAGGATGAAGATCACCCGAGTCTGGATTTGCAGCCAGAAGTCGGGTGCGTCGGTCACCTACATGGGCATCTGGGTAGTCAATGTACCCCGCCCGTACGAGGCAGGACTGATGGTACCACCGACATTTGCACTGCGGTCTAGGACACATATGCATCACGTCTAGCGTGAGATCGACTCTGCTTTGTGGTGAGGGCAGAGAAATCATTCGCTCTTAAATGGAGACTCACTCGTCCGTTGGTAAGTTGTGGGGTCTTCTTCGCTTTCCAGAGGCTCTCATTACTGGAAACGGATTGTATGGCCTACTGCAATAAGGTAGGCATGTCGTTGTACCAGGAACAGGCTATGAGGCAGAGTCGTGGTTACTATGCGGATACTAGTTGGTGCAGAGTTGTACTGCACTCACGGAGATGTCATGGCTATGAAAACCAACAGAATACCGCTGAAAGAAGTCTTGAGGGCCGATATCCAACGGAACGAGTGTTTCCTCTCTAAAGTGATATACACGAGTGACGGCTTGTATGAACAGTCAGCAAATTCATATCCAAATGAGTATCGCTCACCCTTCAAACATCCAGCACTGAGTATATCTTCCTGGTCAGATATCGCTCGTTCCATGTTGCAAAGTAGCTCCGGGTTGCTAAAGGAAAGTATAAAAGCAGCTCATCCTCGTCAGTAGCCCATCGGAGACTTGACAAGTGATGTAGAGATTGGGTGGTGAACGCACAACTTTTCAACAATGTCCGCAATATTTTTCGGTGACTGATACCACTGCACGCCTACCCATATCTCTTCGTCCTTTCGTATGCGTATCTGACGGAGCGACGCGATCCAAGCGTTCTCTTTCCGCTCTCTCGAGTGTAGGATCACACTGGATGGTACCACATACGCATATAGTCAGCACACAATGAGCAAAGATAGTGCAGACGAGTATTACTCACTCATCCTTCTCCCGAAATACCCTCCCTCCCACTTCAACATCTGCCAGGCGTTCCATGGTCTCCCATTCTTCCTCACTTGGAGTAGTTTGAGCGGCCTTGTTCTTGCGATGCTTGGAGGCTTTTCGTCGGCTTGAAGTCGCCATTAGAAATTTCTGTATAGGTCTATTTCCTCAAATTGTGTACGTGGAAGGCGCATCTGAGTCTAGAGGCGGGGACAATCCATATAAGCATCGCTGGGGAGATGTGATTCAATTGAAGTAACAATGGGCGCCTGCGAAGCGCGTTCTACTCAGGGTTCTCTAGCGCCAAGTACATGTGAGCATTGTGAGGCGCGCCGCAATGATTGTGCTTGGTCTAAACTCGACTCGAAAGCGAAAGTGGCGGCAGGTGTTGCTCCCGGTCTTACTGTACGTACATAAGTATGATGTACTGTACTTCACCTGCAGCTTGTGCGATAGCGTTATCGGTACCTTACGCTTCCAGTGGTTACCCTTCCAACTTGAAGCTTGAACTTGAAGTAACAATGAAGTTGGCTTTTATCTTCGACCGGTGGTCACGAATATCGCTTCTGCTACTACTTATGCACCCTGGGAACAAACACGTGCTATACCGTTGGTGCATGGGAACCTATTAATATAAAGTAAGCATCAACCATTGGCATGATGCCGTAAACACTTGCTGACCAGAACCAGTGCTATACTGCTATGCTCCTACCCGCTAATCTCGTAGAATTGTGGAAATCAGCCTGGGGGAAGCCTTTGCAGCTTTCCCAGGTTGAATGGAAAGGCTCGCAGTACGACTTCTTTGAGCCCGGTAAACAAGTTGGTCAGTTGTTTATCGCCAGGCTTGAAGAGCGCATCCTAGTTCGCGAGGAATACCGTGTGGCATACGACTATTTCGAAGCCAATGCGAGCTACAAGCCAGCCATAGGTCGTTCAGCTTGTTACATCCTGACCGGGAGCCCGGGAATTGGTAAGTGACTATCAGTTGTGTCTGGGGGCACTGATCTGAACGATCTCGTATAGGAAAGACATGCTTCCTTGCGTATGCCGTGCTGAGACGTCTCAGCGAAGAAAAACCAACTTCGATCCAGCTAGATGCCACTCACTACGCAGTGTTCACTAAGGGTGGAGCTGGCGTATTCGGTTACGATTTTGAGCATGCTGTGATTCCGGACGGTTCTTGGGCACTTTCTGACACCACGCGCAACATCCACGAACCATGCCAGGCATTTTTCGCATCCCCTGCGGTTATAATTCACGCAGCACCCCCTGATTCGGAACGATGGGAGCATTGGAAGACAGAACAGAGAGCTAAGTTGTACGCAATGGATATATGGAATGAAATTGAGCTTGGTGCCCTCCTGTAAGCGATCGTCATCATTGTATTTTGGGCCTCGTCGTTAATATGGCTCCCCATGTCAGCGCTGTCCTTGAGCTCAATATCGCATCAGGACTATCTTTTGCTGATCGGTATGGACCCTGTGCGCGAACGATGGTCCTGCTCGCCTCGGACGCAGATGAAGAACGTTATTACCTTGAGCGACTGAACAAGGCACTCAAGGACTTCAACAAATCTCCGTCACAACGCCTCGCAGAAGCTCGTGAGCTTCGTATTGGTGACAACGCCCTTTCATACATGGTCCTTCATATTCGACCTAGTACCGCACGTAGACGAGGAACCATTGAGGCTGCTCTTCCCATCAGCGCTCTCCTGAAAAAGGTATCAATGGACTTAGATTTCATCGCCGAGTTGGCCAAACACCCCTACACCCGCGTGGCGGTTGACTGGATGATCGAGAGCTACACCCATGCACATTGTCTATACCACATGAGCTTAGGGCTGACTCCTTTCAGCCGTACACAAGGGGGAATGGATTACAATAATGAGACCATCTTTTACGGAGAACCAGGCTATGGCTACTCTTTCGGAAGCCGTACAGTATCCAAGATCACTGGTGCCTTCGACGAGGATTACTCGGATGATTTCTTCTGGCGTCCAAAGAAAGGTTACTTGCCAGGCGTAGATGGGGCTATCCTCTCTCGAGGGAGGTTGTTAGCGATTCAATTTACGATTGATGGCGCGCGACGAGCACCTGATACTGGATTGGACAAGCTGATGGAAGTACTCCGTACAAAACGGTGTCACGGTAACATTGAGCATAAATCCATGGCTTACCTCGACATTGATCGTACGCGGAACTTGTCACTGAATGGCCGTCTTACGGCTGTAGAGGGAGAAAGCCCCCGAGGGTTCGTTACCTATTCGTGCTCCATAGCCCCTTTCACTTGGGGTAATTGGACAACTGAAGCGTGGAAAGACATGGACGAAGTGAGTTCTCCATTGCCGTTATTTCGTCTGCAAGGATCATAACGAAAACCTTTGTCGTCGCAGGCGGCTCCACCATCACTTTCTGTTTCTCCATTATTGGACTCGGACCCGGACTTTACAAGCTTGCCATGTTGAAAACGACTATGGCCTGCACTACTCAAATTTGATATCCGCATACACCTCGTTCTTTTCTAGGTTCGAGTACGTAGAGGCTGGCCCGGGTTTATGAGCCTACTGTAGATGGTGCTAGTGCTAGGACGATATCGATAGGTCCCAGTCATGTGTTATCGCCGAGGGCTTCTGTCGTCGACAATGCAACCCAAGCTATCTCGTCCCGGCCAGATGATGCAGAAGCTCAGAAAATTACGGTGCTTACATAGGCTGAGACGACGAGCAAAGACAGAATAGAGCACAAGGGAAGGGGGGCAACGAGAGGATGGTAAAATAATGTGATGGAGCATGAGTACAAATAATGTGGAACAAGATAACAGTACGATATAAGCGGTGCGTATGCGAGCAGCTAGGAAAACGAGATGCATGAAAAGTTTACATGGGATCAGCGAGGCAGAGGAAAGACCGGAGGTAAAGACGAGAGAGACAATCGAACGGATGCGATCCTATTATCCAGAGTAATCGTACACGGTAAAAGAGTCGAGGAGCTTGAGAGCTTGTCACTGTCGGCCACCCGCGGGCGGTCCTCCTCCAGGCGGCGCGGGCAACTCGTGCTGGAAGAAGGTATTCCACGAATCTTGCAAGTTGTACCCTTGCTGGCCGGTATGCAGCGACTCCCTCGTCGG
The DNA here is from genome assembly GCA_037042295.1 of Irpex sp. Y119-03. Taxonomy (NCBI): domain Eukaryota; kingdom Fungi; phylum Basidiomycota; class Agaricomycetes; order Polyporales; family Irpicaceae; genus Irpex; species Irpex sp. Y119-03. The sequence continues at coordinate 56,829 of JAXQKB010000114.1, read as the reverse complement.
CACGCGTCGTAAGCTGTGCTGCTGTTGAGCATAGTTAGCCGAGCCATGCATACTCTGCGGGCGACTGTGCGTGGGCGTCGGCTGCAGCGAAGAAGACTGAGACTGAACTGGCATGGGCGGCTGAGGTTGCAGCTGAGGTTGCAGCTGAGGTTGCAGCTGAGGTTGCGGAGGATGTTGATAGTACATTTGGTACTGCTGTTGCTGCTGACCCGGTTCCGAGTATTGTGGGTACTGTGACGGGGGTGTTTGTTGTGCCTGCTGATGATGTTGCTGCCACTGTTGGGCTTGTTGATACTGAGTCATGTAGCCAGGGTCCTCGGGTGGCGGAATATGGGATACTACCTGAGGAGGAGCGGAAGCAGGTGGAGGTGGGGGCTGGTTATACGCCTGATCCTGATCGTGCGTGTAATAAACCTGATGAGGGGCAGCCTCGACAGCGCCATACATGGGTACTGAATATGCTTGCTCAGCAGGCGGAGGATGGGATACCACATGATGTGGAGGTGCTGAATGAGAAGGGCTCTGATATGCTTGCGACTGGAATGCGTGAGGCGACAGGTCTTGACTTGGAGGGACCTGCACATGAACAGGGACGGGTGGGGGAGGCATCTGCTCCATGTGAGCTTGATATGTCCACTGAGGTTCCTGAGGTTGCTCGTACTCCTGCGGTGCATACATTGTGCTGTATTGCGGCTCCACGGGTGTAGCGGGGTAAAAGCTCGCATTCGAAGTGTTCACCTCAGATGGCGCTGCATTGCTGGTATAGAAGGCACGCTGCGCATTATAGATCTGTTCATCCAATTCGCCTTCGAACGAGCGCAGCTGGTCCACGAGCATCGGATGAACAGCATTACCGTAGGCCTCTAAAATGTGAGGACTTGGTCCAGCTGCGCTAGTCGCCGGAGTCTCTGGGCTTCCCTGCGTCGGGGGAGACATTGACGAACGAGATGGATCAGAGTTCGATGGCGAAGAGGTCGGGTCACCGCTCTGCTGAGACGCCACACGTCTTCTGGATTGCGAACGGGGACGCGTGGTGCCAGGGGGATTTGGTGTCCTGGGAGCAGACTTCGTAGCAACTGTCCGGGTACGGCCGCTGAAGATCGATAACTCGTCGTTGTTGTCTTCTTCATTCTGTTGTTCGCGAGGAGTGAAAATATCCTTGCGGGCTTGGTAACCTTGGCTGAACGCTCGATACGCCTTGTCATGAATCCGCTGAACAATGGGCTGTACAAGGAGTCAGATCACAAGGTAACACGTATCATGGTGAAACATACCAGGAACTTCACGGCGCGACCACCGTACCTCGCGGCCTTGGTGAACAAGTCATGCGCAAGCCGGACTTCTCCCAAAGCAGCTTGGGCCGTCTTCGTTACCCCACCGTGTGTAACTACGGAGCCAAGCATGACCTAAAATAGCGGAATGAATACAAGAGCTGCTGAATGATCAAATTCCAGGAAGCTGAACGGTTCTTAACGTACCACAGAGGAAAATGCATGTGTCCACAGTACCCAGAATCGTGCAATTTGTACCGGGTTAATGATGAATTGCTCGCGGAGCGTACTAATCATCGCACAAGCTGCTCTGTATCCGGCGAGGAAAGACGGCGCATACTGGCTCCTAAGCGGGTCCATAGGGTAATCCTTGAGGGCTTGAGCAAAGAACGTCCTATGCACGTACAGCAAGGCTACATAGTCCCTCTGTTACAAGCACATTCTTTACTCAGAGGTATGAAGTCATCGACTTACTGAGCTCGCGATAGTTGATGGCCATAAAATGCTTCATCGTCTCGCTGAGAGTCGCATTCCGCGGCGCTTCACCTTGGGCGTACTTCGGAAGAGCCACATCTCGTATCTTACGGTCTAACTCGAGAATTTGCGAGTACTTCGGAGCCTTCGCTTGCAAAGTAACCTCGACAACGCCAGAGACGCACTCTTTGCCCCAAAGTGCCTTCCATGAGGGGACTGCGAGGAAGTCAGTGTTAGTAATTCATCATAATACGCGTTTGCCGATGAAAACGTAGACGTACAACTGGGTACACGTGAGCCATCATCGGCAATGGTCTCGTCGGGGTCAGCAGGGAGCTCGCAGTCAATGAACGGAAGCGAAAAGGAAGGAATTCTGCCGGTGGCGAGTCCCTGCCATAATGAACGTTGTGAGATATGATTTACAACTGGGCTGCGGAACTGTCCGACCGACATACCTGCCAGCAATCAGTGATGAATAGTTCCCAGAAGAGAGAGCGTCTCTTCTGCACTTCGGCCGGTGACAGCTTCCAACGTGCACAATCACGATCTACGACCGACCCCGGCATTAGCAAGCATTGTTAGCTGTATCAGAGATGGAAATCCACTAACGGAGACCGATCTGAAGATCGACGTTATCGTGAGTATCTTGGATGATGACCGAACGGAGCTGAAGATGCTTACACTTTGTGCGAGCTTGCAGGCGAGTCCCATCAATGCCCACGTACTCTCAATACTATTCTCGCCAGCAACCAGGCCCTACGTGCATCCTGTCAGGTCGGTTTGTTCTTCAGGGCAAATTTCTGAGCTCACCTGGTAAATACCCATGAGACTGAGAGTCTGGACGGTTGCTACGGACGGAGCACGATCCAGAACGGGCTCAATATTGAGAGCAGCCCTTGTCAGCTCATAGTAAGTCGATGCCTCCTTGTTGTGTGGAGCAGGAGGTAAGGTAGGGTCAGTCAGAGCACCAAAGCAAAAGACAACGAATAATAACGCCAAGTCATGGGCGCCACCTGTGCTATTAGCAGAACGTGATGCCGCCAAGGCGAACGCGGTCGACGAACTTGCCAAGTTCGAGCCGCCCTGGGAAGGAGGTGTTCCTGAGTTGGAGATATTCGCCTGAGCCTCGGGATAGAACATAGGTAAGAGCTCTTCTACGACCTGCCGCCGCCGAATAGCACCAAAGAACCAAGGAGCTTGTTCGAGATACAGTGTCGCAAGAGCCTGGGCTCGGGACCAGTCAGGAAGATAGTCCTCGATGAGGCTTTGCACAGTTTCCCCGGCGTCGAGTTGTAGCACTGATGCTGGGAACGTCCGGGCCAGCTCAGTGATATCGCTAGGTAGAACATCTGTTTCAGCCTTGAGCAGCGAGTCTTGTCCAGGTTTCTCGCTCTGAACATCCAATTAATACAACAGACTCAAGCATACGATGTATGACGCATACCAGGAGCAGACTCTATATAGAGGTGTGGTTGAGCACGTCTAAGTATTGCAATGAACATGAACAATAATGCACGTACCTCCGTCCCCGCAGACCACCCAAGGTATCTTGCAGCTCCATCGTCTTGTACGGCTAGCGTTCCAAAGTGGTCAATAGCTTTCTCAGCAGCGTCGGTCATTGATGCATCACCATGCATATGCTCTCCCGACCCAAAGTGGGAGGCGGAATGAAGCTCGAGGCCAGACTTGATGGTGAGAAGGTCGGGCCGCAGCAGCGGGTGAGTTTCGCGAGTTGTGCTCGACTGCATGATGGCGAGGGCATCCTCCAGTTGTCGGATACGGTCGCTCATCTCGGTGATCTTCTTATGCAACCGGTCAGTGTCTGCAAGGATGAACCTGGGCGCACATCCCATATGATCATCGTACAGCGCGCAACCGCGGATTCAACAGATAGAGTAGCAGATAGTAGACTAGGTGAACACGCATGACGCCAACAGAGACCGGGAGGCGCGTACCTTGTACCTTGACCAGTGGTAAGGCTGCCGTTGGGGCATATGGATGCACACCCACGGCGTTTGCAGGAGGAGCATGGGACGGTCTTGTCGCATTTGAGCTTCAACCTGCGACATTCTGCGCAAGAGATTGCGCCCCTTGCCCGCTTGAACTCTTGCTCCTGTGCTTTCGCTGTCTGGTCCTTTTCGACAGAGCTGCCAGAGGGTCGTCCTGCGGTAGCACGCGCCGCCTGAGGCATAGCGAACACGAAGCGTTCAGCGTGAAGGGGAGGGGAGTGGTAGCCTCTGGACAGAGACTACGGGCGTGTCGCCAATGCCGAGAACGTCGTGATGATGGTTCAGAAAGACGAGGGCGGGATACTTAGTTTGGGTAAAGGCGGCGGCGAGCGTCCGATGCCAGGTCAATAATGTGGGCTTTGGACAGCCGATCTGGCCACAGCTGCGGCGCTTCCCCCGCACCCGATCGGGCAGTCCGGCTGCAATGTTACTTAAGTAACCTAAATTTGCTTCCGATAACGTTCCCCAATTTCCATTTTATAAGAGACCGGCCAAATACTACTTAGTAAAGGGAGCAACATATTCGTATCCAATTATATCGACCCTCCGCATTTCGGACATACCACCAGTCGCACAGTGTTCATCTCTCGCTGGCCGGCGAGCTTGTCCCAGTAAGCAATATATGGACTAGCGAGAATACGATGGACCGAGAGCGCCTGCCACACGTGAGTGTAGTGAGCGAAATCATCCTGCCAAGCCTCCCGGGAGGCCAACGCTAAGAGTAACTTATTCACGAACTCATGTCCACCTTCCAGCTCCTGATAAAGTAGGCGACGTGCAAGAACCACGTCTCTGGCGTTGCCATGAGAACTAAGTCCTGCATGATTAGCACGTCTGACGATGGGCCGAGCTGCAACCTCAACGATCGAGTCCGGAAGAGCTAAGTCACCAGGTTTCAACGCTCTTACGCTCTCAACCAGCGGCCGCCCTGAGGTGAATGTCTTCCCTCCGGAGGAGTTCTTCTCCAAGAACCTAACGAACATCGGGTGCGGCTTCTGAAGATCCGGGTCCACGGCCAGTCTTCGAAGTTCGTGAGAGACGTTGGGCTGGTCTGCATCCTTTTCCACGTAACTCCGAGTCAGACATGACTGGTGAAACCAAGCTCTGCATTCGGGTCTTGGGCAAAAATGCGAGACATCTGCCGAAACTTCCAACCTGTCGAGTTACAAGCGTGAGCGTCTTCAGTCACGAGCACAAAATCTGGACGTACCGTGAAGGAATCCGACTATAAAATGCATTCTCACGGTAAAACTGCGCCAGGGCTTGCCTAGCTTCCTGCATCTGCAGTCCTGGTACATACGGATGGTATGGCAGCCCACAGGTGCACATCCATGGCCTATATGCCGGTGAGACGATACCAGACCCTGTGTCCACTTGGAACCTTTGGAAAAAGGTGTTCGGTGGAATCATGAGGCTATCAGGGTCCTCTTCCCGATACTCATATACTAAAGTAACATCTGAAACACGTAAGACAGCGAGGAAGATGCACTACAAGAAACTCACCTTCAAAGCACTCAGCGTTGAGAAGCTCTGTTCTGTCCGACATCATCCTTTCGTAAGTTGATATCCCGGCCGGATCACTGTTAGCTCGAATGTCAGCACAGTCGGCCTAAGTCTCAAGAAAGGACTTACAAGTCTTTGAGAGGAATATCCTCCAAATCTTTTGCAGAGTAGTACCACTGCACGAGAACCCATACCTCGTTGTCGCGAGTGGTGTGCCTCATACGGATACTCTTAACCTTGGCCAGCCAACGGTTATCCTGGTCATTCTCTGGGTCGTGTAAAGTAACGCTATAAGCACAACAGATAGGTCACGCTAGGTACATATATCTTTAATCATAGACTACTCACTCATCACCCTTACGAAAGTGGGTGCTACCCACTACGAAGGCTTTACCTTGAGGCATTCTCTGCCATTCTTCCTCTGTTGGCGGCCGAAGATGACTGGGTCGCGTGTCTGTATGAGACCCAAATGGTCCATCCTGAGCGCGATTGCTCTTCGTGCGAGATGCTTTTGAAGACGGGTGCAGACGTCTACGTTTGGGGGCTGGCATCTGCCACTAAAGCTTGTGCAGCCGGAATGTATGAGTCCAGGAGTCAAGAGTAACACTGGCAGCGAAGAAAGAGTGCTCCGCGATGGAAAACATTCTTATATTCTCCCCACATCCTGCTAAGCGGTATCTAAGCGATGTCGACCGTCGACGGCGAAGTTGAACTTGCAGTCGCGGTCGCGGTGATCTCGGTGCTCGCGCAGAAAAGCGTGGCCGTGCCTCGAACGCCCAAGGAAGCCGCATGTTGCCGAGTAGTTTCAATGTCCGAATATGGTGGTAGTACACCCCAGAAAGGAAATTAACCTAAATTGGGTGAGGCCAAGACCACGGGAAGCACGAATGGTGGTGAAGACCTGGGTGCCGAGGTATATAAAGGTGCGAGTGGCGGTTGAGTTTTCTCCTTGTGCCCACCTTCACGCTCCCAAGGTGTCCTTTCTTTTCTTCTACCACAGCCTACTCCCCAAACTTCCCCCCTCCCCTCTTCAACATCACTCACAATGTTCCGCTACAAGGCAGCCCTCATCCTCGCCGCATTCTGCGCCACTTCATCTCTGGCCGCCCCTCATCTCACTCGTCGTGCTGATGGTGTCACTGGTATGTAGACCTGCAGTCATTCCTTTATGAACTCGTTGAAGTCGCTTACATCGCGCACGTCGGTCCAGATACCCAAGTGCTCCAGTTCGCTCTTACGCTGGAGCACCTCGAGAACAACTTCTACAACCAGGCCCTTGACAAGTTGAACGATCAAGCCTTCCTTGATGCCGGCTACGAGCCTTGGGTCCGCGGCCGTTTCGAGCAGATCCGACAGCACGAGCAGACGCACGTCGAATTCTTGACCAAGGCACTGGGCGACGCTGCTCCGCAGCCGTGTAGTTATGACTTGTACGTAAAACGTTTTCTGCCAATTGATACGATGCTAACGTCGCATTAATAGCCCGTACAACGATCCGAAGTCGTTCGTCGCTTTGTCGATGGCCTTAGAGACCGTTGGAAGTTCGGCGTACATGGGTGCGGCGCAGTTCCTGCAGAACAAGGAGACTTTGACACAAGCAGCGGTAAGAGTTACGTTCCCAGTAAACGGTATTTGAGCTGACCTCAAGCATTGTAGTCGATTCTCGCGGTGGAGAACCGTCATGCTGCGTGGGCGGCTTCTGCCGTCCTCAAGGGCTCTGCGTGGGATGGTTCGTTCGAAACCCCGTTGTCCGCAGATGGAGTTTACTCTCTGGCTTGTGAGTAAACTAATATCACATTCCTTACCGGTGACTGAGACGCTATATTCTTCACAGCCCAGTTCATCGTCTCGTGCCCTGCTACTAACCCGACCCTAATCGCCAAGCCGTTACCGAAGTTGTCGATTGATCCAGCCAACCCTGCGGCGGGACAGAGTATCAAGTTCAACTTCAACCATGACGAAGTCAAGCATGATGGCAACAAGCTCTATGTTGCTTGGTTCGACGGTATCACCGTACAGCACACCACTCTCGGTGACGACGACAAGGCCTCCGTTCCCAAAGGCTTGCAAGGCACCGTCTACGGAGCAATCGTCAAGAAGAAAGAGAGCAACCCAACAGACCAGGAACTCCTCACCGGCCTTGTTATGTTCGAGATCGGCTTCTTATCATACGCGTCGAACCCATAACCGTCGCATTACCGTTGTTGGCGAGTGGGGGTAGTGTCTTGCGTTTCCTATTTGTGACGATAGTGGAGGGTTAACAATTGAATCATTTATTTATGAAGATTATGCGTTGTGGCTCGAGCGTATGCCGATAATACTAGGTTATCTCTGAAGTGAATCTATCATCCATGACATGTGAAGCAAAAGGCTTGCTGTGCGGACCTGCGTGCCGCGGGAGATGCACACAAACGACTGACATAACCTTCAGTTTCTGGTTACGCTGGATCCAAAACTATCTGGAAAGAGATTACTTTACGTCAGCATATACCAAAAGATGAGTTGCATAAGCCATACCGTGATATTGAACCTCAGGCTTCCTTTGCCATACGCTCCTGCTCGGCAGCCGCAGCAGACGCGGCGGCCCTCACAATAATGCTCTCAGGCAATAGAGACATGGCCCAAACCTGAACGGCATGCCACACATACGGGACTATCGTTGAATGGGTCCTACCGACCTTGTGCACGACACTTTTCGCATAAGTCGCTGCACTTGGGCCAAGGAGTGTCACAGCTGAACGATGCGATCCCGAGCTCACTTCGGCAACTTGTAAAAATGTTGTCCACACGCCAGACCGAGGGTGAAGGACGCGCTCTTCCGCACCGATGAGTCTGCTCATCTGACGAACGCAAGCTTTCGCTGGTCCGTAGGGATTCAGACCTGGTACGGGAAGTCGGAAGCGAGCGAGCCGAGGAAGATGATTTGGACAGGGCCTGATTCAGATGTTTTGCGGAGTTTAGGGAGCAGTGCGCGGGTCAGGAGGTAGGGGAAGGTTGCATTGAGGCGAAGATCGCCGAGGAGAGTTTCCTCCGGTATACTGTCGATGCTGTGCGCAAGAGGCGTTATTGATCAGCCGAGAGATGGGTTTTCCTGAGTGCGACACATACCTGACGTTTGTCATCTCTGTCCCACCGACATTGTGCACCACCAGCGTGATCTCGATATCCTTCCACTCCTCCACAGCAGGACCGAAGTCGTTGTCGGATGCGCGCGCATCGGCCACCCATAGCTTCACTGTCCTATCCGCGCTCGAGCTAGCTATGATTTCGGCTTGTGCTTTCTTCAGCTTGTCTGGGTTACGTCCGTGAACGATCACGTTGAAGCCCTTTCCGTACAGTTCCTTCGCAACTGCCTTTCCTATCCCATCTGAAGCACCTGTGACAAGTGCATACGGCGCTTTTCCGTGTAAGAGTCGAGTGTAGGTCGGTAGGCTCAGGAAATGGAAGTACAGGAACGAGATGAAGTCGTATATGGCTTTGAAAAGGACTACTGTACCGATCACGGCTACAGCCTGAGAGACGAACGAGGAGATCATGGTAGTTGTGAATCGAGACACGCAGAGAACGTAGTGACAACATTATGCACATACCAATAGTTAATATCATGTAGACGGGCCGTAGTTTGTTCATGATGTATGTGTAATGGGCTGACGCCTCTTTCCGGCATATAGTAGGCTAGAAGGCGCGAGTGTGTCGTGAAGTTGGGGAAAGGCATGAATGCTAAAAATGTGGCTGGATTCTTGCAGAACATGAAGTCGCAACCCAGCCGATGCCGCATTCCAAGCCATACTGCAGGCAGTACGGTGGGTGAAGGATGTCAAGCGACAAAGAAAGGCAAGGTCGCCAGGTCCAAATAATAACAAACAGAGCCCGCTAGGGCTTCAAATTCTTTCTACTATGACGTGCTTCGGGACTCGAGGTATGTTGAATATACACAGTCTGCGAGCTATCGTAGAATACAAAAAAAATCATTTGTATTAACCCATTAGGTGTATCTAATAGACTTGATGGTACAGGGTCTTACTGAAACCTGAAGCGGCTGTTAACACGCTCATTAACGATGCTTTGCATGTATCTGATAAACGAAGAGGTCATGCTTGTTTAACGTTGGTCTTCAGCTCCTCTTCTGCGGCATGCGCAAGCCCCTTCTTCAACACACTTTCTGGAAAGAACCCGGACATCCACAACCTTACAGCATGCCATGGCACCCATGGCACGACCACACTTCTTCCACTTCCAATCTTCGCCACCAACCTCTTCGCAAAGGGTTCGGGATAAGGTGTCCCTAGATTCGCTTTGGCTGTATGTCCAGGCGTCACGACACTCCCAACGAGGAAGTACGAAGTCGTGATATTGGTGGGCGAGCGAAACCGTTCGTCGGCGGTAATGGCTGCACTGAGTTGCTGCAGGAATGCTTTGGACGCGCCGTAGGGTATGAGGCCTGGGAGCGGGAGTATGCCGGCGACTGAGCCGATGAATCCGAGTTCGACTGGTCCACGAGCAGCGCGAAGTTTAGGAAGTAAAGCGCGAGTGAGAAGCCACGGGAAAGTGGCATTCAAGCGGAAGTCATGGAGGAGAATCGACTCTGGGATCGCGTCCATTCTGATTATTCAGAACGAGTTGTAAGAGCGAGGATAATTAATAGCATAAAATACTTACCTAGTTGCTTTCACGATAGAGCCACCCACATTATGAATAACGAGCGTAATTTCGATGTCCTCCCAATCTTTCAACGCGCTTGCAAAGTCCACTTCAGGCGCACTGGCGTCCGCCACCCAAAGCCTGATGGCACGCTTCGCAGTTGAGCTGCTTTGTATCTCCTCCTGTACTCTGCATAACTTCTCCGGATTACGGCCATGGAGCACCAAGTTGAAGCCTTTATCATACAGCTCTCTGGCGATAGCCTTGCCGATTCCGTCTGTGGCACCTGTGACGAGCGCATAGGGCGTGTCTCCATACAAGTAGCGATGATACTTGGAGGTTGTAAGGAAGTGGAAGTATAGGAAAGACGCGAAGTCGTACGTCGCCTTCAGGGTGACTGTTGCGCCTATGGTGGCGAAGACTCGGGTAACGGTTGAGGAGGCCATTCCACCAAGCTATGAGACAAATAGAAGCTAAAGCTTATGGCATACATGCCTTCAGCATCACTAGGTCATATCCTGAACGTCGTAGCACGAACTAAGTTGCAATATATCCGGAAGAAACGGATTGTCCGACTTGGAGGGATTGGCAGGAGGCAAGACGTTGACGTCAACGGGTCAAGCAATGGTTTGCTAGATCGGGAAGGTATAGGCTTTAGATCCTAACATGGGCAAACAAGGGTTACGACGGCACTAGCTCGACTATTTCAAAGTAGATACTGCAACACACACTTTCGCTCACTGTGTACTGACGGGTTGACTCTTCAAGTTGCATCGTTCGGTCTATAGCACGTCGGCTTACCCAGGAAACAAGCAACTTGGGAATATCAAAGGATTGAGAATTATACACTGCATAATGATTGGGCCACAGTCATGGCATGGCAGATGTGGGTAAGTATTGACAAACAGCATACAGACACAATCAAGGACGTATCATGATATTGACCGCCACATAATGTAGGTCCACAATCTCGGCAGCTCTACGCGCGCTTGGCCTGAATAGCTATCTCCTTCGCTGTAGTGTCCTGTAGCATCTTCCTAATCACACTCTCCGGGAAAAGCTCCATCCCCCAGAACTGCACCGCATGCCAAAACCAGGGTGCGAGTTCACTCCTACCACCACCAATCTTAGCTACCAGGCTCTTCGCGAAGTCTGCCGCCGCAGGCTCAAACAGTGACGGGGTCCCGCGATTGTTCGTAGCCACACCTCCGACGCGCAAGTAAGACGTGGTGACGTTCGTTGGCAGACGGAACTGCTCGTCTGCGCTGATGGCAAGACTGAGCTGGCGCAGGAATGCCTTGCTAGCACCATACGGGTTCAGGCCGGGGATGGGTACCTCCGCGGTGATCGAGCCTACGAACACGAATTCAACTGGGCCGCGGGCAGTGCGTACTTTGGGGAGAAGGGCACGAGTGAGAAGCCAGGGGAATATGGCGTTCAGATTCAGCTCGCCGAGAAGTGTCTCCTTCGGGATGGCATCGAACCTAATGTATGAGGCACTATGAGCAATACTCGTCGGTCGTAGACATCACTGTACACACCTATCGGGCTTCAAACTCGCGCCTCCAACATTGTGCACGACGAGCGTGATTTCGATGTCTTCCCACTCTTTCACTACGCTCGTGAAATCTATGTCTGACGAACTCGCGTCGGCAACCCATATTCTCACGTCCTTCTCCGCACTAGAGCTGTCCAGTATCTCCTCTTGCACCTTCTTCAACTTCTCCAAGTTGCGCCCGTGAATCACCAAATTGAATCCTTTTTGGTATAGTTCCTTTGCAACTGCGTTGCCGATACCGTCTGTTGCGCCGGTAACCAGTGCGTAGGGGGCTTTGCCATAGAGATAACGATGGTACTTCGCCGGACTGAGTAGATGGTAGTAGAGGAAGGAGGTGAGGTCGTAAGTGGCTTTTGCGGTGATGCCAGCACCAAGTGCGGCGAAGAGCTGAGAGGCCTGGGATATAGACATGATAATAGTTGACAGACAAGTTAAAGACGTATGTATTTCTCCGAAGGGGCCTACTTACATGAAGTTGGAGGCCCAATCAGGATCGAGCTGGCTCTTGGTCAGTCAACGGTCAGCACTGCCGTGAGTCAATGACGACGCTATGCGGCGGCACCGGCGATTAGCATGACGCGGCGACCAGTGGCCAGAACCTTGGCAGAATAAGGGGTTTCGTCAGGACGAAGCGGTAGGACAACAAGCGCGATCCGTGAAACATCGCACTTAATGTCATGTGCTGTAAGGCGCGGTCAACAAAAGTCAACAGCGAAGCAATGCGAGCCTGCTTGAACCTGCCCTGACGCGATACAGATGACAGTGATCGCTCACGAAAAGGGAAGGTGTCCTCTTTGGATCCTAACATGTACAAACAGACGGCCATCGCGTTTACCATGATCATACAGTTCGATATCGCATACAAGTCAATCCCCACGTACTGTAACATCTAATCACTACCAAGAATAATTATGATCATGGCCAATTCGGTACGGCAAACAACCCGGTTCTACGAACCTAGTGCAACTGCTAGCATTGTCAATGGCGTTCTTTACTTCACATGTACCGTACTCATGTCTTCGGCAAATATCATGCAACTTTAGCTTTCGTAGCCATCTCGGTCTCTGCAATACCCAACAACATCTTCCTGAACAAACTTTCCGGAACAAACTCGATAACCCAAACCAACAGTGCATGCCAAATCCAAGGCACTTCCACGCTTCTCCCACTGCCAATCTTTGCTACCGCGCTTTTCGCAAAGTCCTGTGGGGCTGGTTCGAATAATGATGGCTTTCTCCCTCGTTGGTCGGATGCCACTCCTCCGATATTCAGATACAACGTAGTGACGTTGCTTGGTTGGCGGAATTGTTCGTCGGCGCTGATGGCCAGGGAGAGCTGACGTATGAAGGCCTTTCCAGTGCTGGACGGCACAATGCCGGGCATAGGGAAGCTTGCAGTACCAGAACCTATGAATACTAGCTCGACTGGGCCGCGGGAGGTGCGCAATTTGGGTAGAAGGGCGCGAGTGAGCAGCCAAGGAAAGATGGCATTGAGGTTGAACTCGCCGAGGAGTATCTCTTTTGGTATTGCGTCAATTCTACGCGTAAAGGGGCAGTGAGCATTGGTGCGCAGTGTGCTAGCAGCGTCGCACGTACCTGTTAGGCCTCACTATGCCACCTCCGACGTTATGTATCACGAGCGTGATCACAATGTCCTCCCACTCCTTCAACGCGCTTGCAAAGTCTACCACTTCTGGTGCACTCGCATCGGCGACCCAAAGCCTCACATCCTGGTTATTCACGCCAGAACTGCTCAAAATCTCCTCTCGCACCCTTTGCAGCTTTTCCGGGTTACGTCCATGGATAATCAAGTTAAAACCTTTGCTATAGAGTTCCTTCGCGAAAGCCTTTCCGATACCATCTGTAGCGCCTGTTACAAGTGCGTAGGGAGCATCACCATAGAGGTAACGGCCATACGTCGGCGGGCGTAGGAGTTGGTGGTAAAAGAAGGATGTCAAGTCGTAGGCGGCTTTGAGAGTGACGATTGCACCGATTGCTGTAAACAGCTGAGAGACTTGAGGGATAGACATGAGTCGGCTAGATGTTAAAGAGAGTTGCTATCATACGCACGACCAGGAAATAGCCTATATATATCCAGCAAACATCCAGTTAGTTTGAACAGGACACGCAGTGCATGACGACTCTGCACGGCAGCCAAGCGACGAGCGGCGGGATCGAGATCAAACCCAGCGTTACGCGACGCATATGACAGCGCCTACAAAAAGGGAAGGTATAATCGGCCGCGGTTTGCAACCCTGCTGGCTTACTTCTAGACCAACGTCGTCGTGGCGGTACAAAATAATCTCCTCAGGTCTTGGTGCAAGAATGAAATTCATGTAGTGAAGTCGTCAAAATACCATCGTACAGGGAATGATTCGTTTTGTTTAACATGTACAGATGATGAATGCTACGCAATGGATCGTAGAAGATGAAAGTCCTATGGCAAGACAAAGGAGACAGGTGTGATGTGGATGTGTGGTAAGTGGTAAGTGGTACATGAAATGAAGCAGTCAATTTCGTAAAGAGCGTGATAAGATGCGGCACAATGTCTGTTATGCAAGAACCAAAATGAGGACAGATAACCTGAAGTATGTCGAAGATCAAGAACAAGATAATGAAGATATGCAGTGGAAATTTAATGTGAATGCAAGAAGAAATGCATGCGTATGAGCCATATGAAAAAAGTACAAGCGAGCTGGCCACAGACCGCTCGAGCTTGCGCAAGAAATGGAGACGGGACGCATATGATGCATAGATGTCAAACAAAAGGAAAGCGTCCACCAGGGACACGAAGGACGCGAAGGCATGCTGGAGGACTAAGGGAGGGAGCACACCCGTCATGGATGACTCAACCTCTAACCACAATCGACTCAACTTGCATCCCCTTGCGACCTGTAAAGCTTGGATACGAAAGAAGGGATCAGCAAAAGAAGTTGGAAAACGAAAGCAAGATATACGAATAAAGATGTGGAAGGTAGTTAGAATGAGAGGGAGAGTGCAAGGGGCAGAGGAGTATGTCACAGACAACTCAACTTCACAATCCCCTTGATGCCCTCTAAAATTCCTCGAGGCCACAGGCCTGCAGAAGAACGAAAGCAAAAGGACGGGATGGGCTCACAGAGCCAAGTGGACTTCAGTGGCTGGCACTTCTGCGACTGGTCATCCAGGGCAATGACTGTAGCGCCGTTACCTGAACAGCGACAACGGGGACAACCGCCCTCCCAAACTATCACCAATGCTCCCTGCCCTCAAACTCTTTCTCCCTCCGCCGCTCTTCCAGCTATCTCTGTCGTCGCTCGAACTCGGGAGGACAGGCACTCTCCCACCCGCACTTCTTGTGCTTGCGCGAGACTTCGTGCGGCTGGGTGCGTCTGGGTAGACGACGTTTGGAGGGATGGGAGCTTCTTGGTATGGGGAAGACGGGTGATGCGAAGACGAGTAGGGCTGTTGGGAGTCGAAGGTAGGTAGGGGAGGTAATGGGTTCTCGGCTAATGCGACGGAGAACGATGTTATCGGTGGTTGTTGATACTGAAACTGTTGAGAAGAGGATGGCTGGGAGGAGGATGACGGGTAACCAAATATCTCGGCCATGGCAGGGAGTGCGTGGTTGGCGTGTTCAGGGCTGAGGAGATGTGGCGCAGCCGTTGTCGCATGTGACGAGGGACGAGAGTTTTCAGTAGACTATACGCAAGCTGAGTGAGAGTGCTCTTTAGGGCATCGACACATTAGAAGACATACGTACAGGACTCTCTACAGTAATAGCCGGTACAGCGGGATGCGATTGCGAGCTTGAAGACTCGGTATTAGGGACATCAGGTGTCGACCGCTTGCTGTTACTCTTCGACTTCCGACCCCAAAATCTACTCCATGTCCCACCACTACTTCCGCCCTCTCTGCCGATACTGCTCTGTGAAGTTGCATGGCGCCTATAAATAGGTCGAGAAAGCTCCTCATCCTGATCATCTTGGTAATCAAGGTCCGATGGTCCCGCACCAGCTTCAAGACTATACTCTGGAATGGGAGGTTCGCGTGGAGCAGTGTAGAGCGTACGAGGGTCCCGTTGAGACTGATGGAACACAACGTCTGAATTAGCTATACTTGACACACATCAATGTGGGAGGACTTACGCTCGCGTACATCCCTGACCTCCCACTCTCCATCGAATCTCTGTCCATATCCTGTCTCCGACCGCCGTACATGCCAGATCCACCGGGCCTGCCGAGTATGTCGTACTCTGATATCCTTGTCGAGGTCCTACTCTGCGGAGAGTTCATACCAGTCATGGGCGGTTGCAACCGCGAACTTCTTGCAGTGGTAGGAGCAGTAGCTGTCGGGTATGCGTAGTCCTTAGACCGCATACTGCTCTCATAGAACCTCCGATCGTTCCGTTGGGTATGGCTACCAGGGGTGCTGGGTGCAATCGGTATGATAGTTTCCCGCGAGCCGAGCGGGCTACTGCTGTTGACCATAATGTGACCGGGTGGGGGAACAGGTAGAGGGGCGTTATCGGACCGAGCGGGTGAAGCGTCGACGGGTGACACCGGCCTGGAGAGTTCATGTGGAGGAGGCATCATAATACTGCTGACGTCGTTATCTCGTGCGTATGGGATGAAGTTATCCGGCAATATGTCGACGTGCGGATGCATGGGGGATCTGGGGGCTTCGTGGATGGGGATGGGATGGATTTCATCATCCCGACTGGCTGAAGTGCGACGGCGTGAGTGAGGTTCAGGGATAGGAAGCGGCTGTGGCGAGGGGGGTGGAATGGGAAGAGCGGGCGAGGGAGACGGAAAGTCGACCGGGGTTGTAAGAGTGGGCACAGGGAGGCGGTTGTCAACCAGTCCTTCGGAAGCGTGATTCGGCGTATGAGTACGAAACTGTCCAGCCGAGGTCCGACTTGAGAGCAGTCAAGTCAACACAAAAATCAAACGAAAACACAATGACTACTCACGGTTGAGAGTACCTGGTTTCCCGAGGAGGGGTTGGCTCTCGCTCAACTCTCTCAACTGATGGAATACGCCCTCGATCGGTGTATCGTCCCGAATCGGTACGAGGTCTAGGCGGTGGAGAAGGTTCTTGAACATCAATTTCCATGTCATCCACCTCTTCCACACGAGGCGGTGGAGGCCTTGAGGTCGTTCTCCTCGAGGTTCTCGTTTGTGCCTCAGCATATCCCAACCGTCGCCCTCTCTCGAGGCCTTCCAGATAACCTTGCTTGTGGCCCTCCTCCCTCGCCCGTGACAAGACGACCTCCTCCCTGCATTTCCTTGCAACGCTCCTCGCCTTAGCGGCTTCCTCCTCAGCCTCCCTCCGTAACTTCTCCACCTGATCTACAATCTCTTGCGCCCTCGTGATCTCTCGCTGCGCCGATTCGAGTTGGATCTGGTACAGGCGGACTTCTTGCTGAGCGCGCGAGGCATCGGCTTGCGCTAGAGCCGTGGCCTCATTTGCGAGGCGCAGGCGATTCAGCACGGCTACCACTCTTTGTTCCGCCTGGTCTGCGCGGCGCGTTTCCGCTTCGAGTTTGTCGCCGGTGAGCACGAGCAGTGTCCGCAGATGCTTGGAGTCGCGGTATTCTGACCGTGCGGCGAGCCGAGAGAGTAGTTTAGCGGGAGTGTCATCATCCCGACTTCGAGCTCGCTCGCTGTCTCTGTCTCTGTCCCGTGAATCCCTGTCGTGGTGCGTGCGCCGACGTCGCGACGATGAGCCTGAAGAGGATCGGTGTTCCGGAAGGCTCCGTGCGAGATATGGAGGTGTAAGGTCGCTGCCAGAGTCAGAGGGTGACTGTGGACTCCCGTTTCTTACGGTTGGGAATGGGAACTCTGGCCTTCTGCTGCGTCTATCAGACAGGTGCGGTGGTTGTTGGAAGAACAAAGGATCTACTCACTCCTCGTGCTCTTCCCCGATGTCAACGAAAGATGATGAAGACATTTCTATGTGGCAAGTTGCTTCTACCAAGTTGCGACGTTGAAGAGACTGTATAGGTGTGTGAGTGTGTCAGCAGAAAGCGAACTTCTAGTGTTGAAATGGAAGGAAGGAGGGGACACGACGCAGGCTACGTAGACACATTACAGTCTGGGACATGAGAGCCGGGCATGTTGAGGAGCCATTGTGTGTCCCTAGAAGGGGATGATATGTGATAAGGAACGGCTGAAAGCGTTGCAAACGCATGTCTCGAGGACTTATATACGTTCATCTAGCTTTGGTGTGCACGGCAAACACGTGTCGATCAGATTGGGTGAGATAACCCGTGTCCTACCGCGTCAGGGCTCACAGAGTATTCATTCCCACCAGACGCCCTCCCTGCAAGAAGTGCGGGGTGGCAGATCCGTGGCGTCAGCCTGCCAGGCGAGCCTCCCACAGAACGCGGGGAAGTGCACTGAGAACCTCTCCCGCGACCGTCAGACGCCCAGAGAGCGTCACAAAGGTCAGATGCGCCTGGCTGCTTACGCAAACGGTAAGCGTGGATATTCGGATGTCTGGCTTTCTATACGCACCTCGACTCGTGTCCCCGGCCAGCGCCCTCATGATGGGCAAGAAATGAGGACTTAATGAACAGCACACTATTACGCACTATCTGATCCGTCTATTCTCCTCTTCCACAGCTTTGGTAGATGCTTTTGTGACGGTATGGGTTAGTCAAGGCCTCGATCGTATCAGAAGGACCGAAGTGCTCGACGCAATACCCACGATTAAGTAGAACTTCGAGGATTCTATGATTGATTACAAGGCCGGGGAAAGTCGTAGTGAGAGCATGGCTGAGCCCCAGATATACGCAGTAGACTTATGAAACGTAAACAAGGCTGAACACAGATTCTGTGCGAAGACAGAAACGAGGGTGGAGGTAGAACCCAAGATGGCGGTAGTGGTTCGTCGCGCCCCGCCCCTTGCCTAATTGGTAGTAAAACGCCGATCGTATTTGCTCTTGTTAGGATTGGAAGCTGCTGCCTTCCTATTTCGATAAGCATGGTCTAAGACTTTTAAGTCTTGACGAACGCCATCGACTTCAAGCCCCTTCATAGCCCTCTCTTGAAACTTTCATCAAATTCTAGGTTGTGCTTGCATGTGTCCACTAGCTTCTACCTTCTTACCCCTCACCACAATCACACGAGTTACATTGAATATGGCAGTTAGAGCGTGCGAATTCTCTCACCCGGGATGACCGGTGCTGTGCCCAAAGTAACTAGTCTACTGTCTATTGACTGCAGACTGCATCACACATCCTGGAGCCTCATTGAAGGCAACCACCATGTCGACTGCTCAGCTCTATCAAGTATTCGCAGCCATCGGTGCAGCTGTTACCGCCAAAGCGGCCTACGACCTCACCTCTTTCGTCTACTTTCACTTCCTCAGTTCACCCAAATATCACCGCTATCTCTACGGTGATGCACCCTATGCATTGGTCACAGGTGCAACAGAAGGTATCGGGAGGGCCGTCGCGAAGGAGTTGTACAACAAGGGTTTCAACCTCGTCATTCATGGCCGTAACCCGGAGAAGCTGAACAAGGTCCAGGAAGATATCCTAAGCAGTTCAAGCTCAAAGAGGAATGTGCGACTATGGATTGCTGATGCGAGTGCGGTGGAGGTGGACTATGCGAGCGCATTGAAAGAGTGGGAGGACATCGAGATCACGCTAGTCGTGAACAACGTCGGAGGATCAGTCGTGAAAGATGTCAGGTATGCCCTCTCTTCTCGTTCACCATTCTCCATATTCATCCATTATGTGCCATAGATACGACGCAGTGCCAGAAAGCACTCTCCTTTCGGACCTTCGAGTCAATGCCATTTTCCCCTGGCTCCTCACCCGTGCCCTTCTACCTAAACTCCGTACAGCCCGTGGCCCTGTAGAAGTCGTCTTCCTAGGCTCCGTCTCCTCTCAACTCCCCATTCCAGGCCTCAATCCCTACGGTGCCACAAAAGCATTCTTACGACAGCTCTCGTTAGCCATCGGCGCAGACGAACGGTTCCGCCAACCGTCCAACGTCACTACATCTTATCTACTTGTGGGCGGTGTGGTATCAGCCGGTCACCGTGCGGACGCGAGCTTATTCATACCAGAAGCAGAGCCATTTGCTAAGAGCTTGGTCAACAAAATCGGCTGCGGGAGGAGTGTGATTGTGCCGTGGGCGTGGCATGCTTTACAATTCTGGGGTGTTGGGTTTTTACCTGAGAGCGTGTTGAGGAAGACCGTGGAAGATGCAACCGAGGAGGAGTTGAAGATGTTGACAAAACAGAGGTGACGCAATCCTGGAAGCTTTGTCTGAAGAATGATTATGACGGACAGGTGTGTCATACAAAAATATAAATGTGCGTGTAGTGTAAGGAGTTTATTTGATGACTTATTACTGTGAACCTCGCGTGAACCCCGCTTGAATCTATTATCTATACACGATGTCCAGTAAGCCTTGCGAATGCCAGCATGTCATTGTGGAGGCACTTACGTGTAGTACACACCAAAAGCAGGTTTTGCAGTAAGCACACCCCTCCCCTATGTCATCATCCCTTCCTCAATAATCATACAAGTGGTAATTTAGCTCCTCGGTTACTTTCCTGAATTTCTTCTCGAGCTTGCGGAACCAGATATTAGGCCCATCCCAGCCTGGATAAGACTCCGCCATCTCTGATGAGACTTCGAACTCCAGATACTTCAACTTCGCAGCGTGCCCAGCCCGAGATGCTAGACATCGACGATAAAATACAAGATATTCATCGAGAGGCCCATGGTCTTCCGGTTCTTCTTTGAGGCAACGGTCCATCGAGCTGCGACCAACATCGGCATCATCGCTGAGACTGATGACGAGCCCTTCCAGCTCGAGGAAGAGAGGTTCACGTGGCTGAGGGAAATTTGGGAACATCCAGTTTGGGACGTTATGGGAAGCCAACAGAGGCAAGAGGGTTACGATCGCATCCCCCTCAACAACAACAGACTTGGCTCTGGAGAAGTATTCGTAAATTCTGCGCCACCCATTGTAGTCCATAAAGGTTGTAAACTCCGAAGGATCGATATCGGCTGAAACTCCGAAGACTTCAAGCTTGGGGAAAGAGACAGCCTCGAGAACCATTTTCATGATGGAGCAATGTAGCTGTCGTTGTACACGGGGTAGATGGAGAGTGATGCTGAGGGAGTCAGAGCGATTGAAGGTGTAGTTCTTCGGGTGGTTGTAGCTTGGGGGGCACGATACGGCGTTGCGAGGCCAGACATCAAGGTGTAGCTGGTCTTCCAACATCTCGATCTGAGCTGCATGGATAGGTGACGTCATATGATCTGAGATACAGGACATTAGTCGTGCAATACCGCGAGAAAAAGCGACCCTTTCGGGAATGTCTGCAGAATCGAGTGCCGTGACGACTTTTACTTCCTCGAGCCGAGGCATGTCAAGTAGCTCGAGCAGCCAAGTGCAGCGCTTCGCAATATCAGATATTTCTAAGCTCTTGAGGCTCGGGAGGGAAATAGATGATGTTTTTGAGGCAGATAGGGGAACTGGAAGCACGTTCTGAAGAACCAGCGAACGGAGCAATGTCAACGAAGGCAGGCACTCAACCAGCATATCCGCTGAGCAGCCTGATCGAATATCGGTTGGGTATGATCTGTGAGCATTGACAGACGGAACATCAGAGTTCCAGGGAGAGTTGTGTCGTGTGAGACACAGGTTTGTCAAAGTGGGTGAAAGAACATTGTTCCAGGAAATGTACAGTCCGCTGATCGTAAGGTCACGAAGTCGGGGGGCTTTCGAGTCCGCGCCACGTAGGGGAAGGGTCAAGACGGTCCTACCATCAGACATGTCGTTGCAGTCCATCTCCAAACTCTCCAACTGTGGCCAAGGGTATGGGAGAATAGTTTCCAAAAAAGACGAGAGAAGTGTGTCAATCTTCAAACTCTGGATTCTGCTGACGACGTGGGAGCTCCGGAAGAGGTTTAAGAACTGTGCACCGGGTTCATCGTCCCATAACTCGGAGACAATAACGTTGATCGTAGCGTTCCGAGACCGCTGGAGACATTCTCGCGTGAACGATGTTGCAATTCCTGTGTATTGAATCGTACTCCATAGCTCTGAACAATCCAGAGCAACGTTACGAAGTCGGCGACAGACGTGTGTGGTCACTGCCCATCCAAGGCGATGTAAAACGGCAGCCTCTGGTGTTGGCTGATGGGACCACCACATCACTGACATGTTAATGGGGCTGATATCGCGAAGAAAACCTAGGATAGTTGCCAGTATCTCTGGAGATAGCCTAAAGAGCGGTTGTTGCGCGTTATGCCGTGAGCGTTCCTCGACCTTGTCATCTAGGAGCACGGTGTTCTCGACGTCCCCAGACGCGCTGACGTTGCATTTACCAGCATTGAGGTCAGATACCAATGCTTCTGCTTTAATATCGGACTGTGCCATAGCACTAGTACTTGCTCCGCGCTCGGAAAGGACTCGTTACGAGTAAAGAAGCTGCAAATTGGCGATTTAATTAGTTCAAAACTTCGAAGTAGTCAAACAGTACATGTCACTTGCGTTCACGGCCTTCGGACTTGGTTTTTTCCCCCTCGTAGATATCTTGGAGGGTCCTCAATCGAACTGCGGTTGTCGTCCGTGCGCAAAAAGATTATGGCGCTTATTATAGTACTTTGCCCCACGTGGTTATCATCCACGTTCCAGCATGGCGCCTGAGCCACTACGCATCCTTTGAGAGTGTGGATCTGAGACTATAAGTTGTTTATTCTGTCAAATCAAACCCCTGCAAGGAAGAAAGAGAATATCAGTCTGTAGGAACTACTGAGGAAGTCCAATCAGGAGATTACCTTTCTTCACTCTGTGCTGCCTTATGTACTGATAAGTACAGTGAACACGCATTCCTCTATCATGACCGCTACCTGAATCAGGTCTTCAAGCTTCAATCACCATTGATCAAGACTTTGGCGATTCGAGCGGGGAGTACATGGCAGTGCCATTTAGATTACAGCCAAAGCACATTCAATCTTCCGGGATTCACACAGATGCATAGCGATACAAGGTACATACATGCTCGAAGTCACTGAATGGCGACAGCTAACTTGTTAGAGGAAGGGAGGGCACTTTTGAGAGCAAAAGTCCATTTGTGGGCTCTTTATGCGAGCGTAACGTCGATGAAGACAGGACGGTGGTCGCTTGCGTATACACCGTCGTCTGTCAGAGAAGTGCCTACTCGATAGGCATCGGCAGTCCTACATAAAAGCACCAATTAGCCCTTGGTAAGAGCATGGTTAGTCATGGAATGCTTACCACTTGCCGTTACTTCCCCCGAATACAAAGTCAATCCTCGTGAAACTCGACGTATCACCAGGCTTCGAGAAACCAGTGTACGTCGCGTACTCTCCCGACACTGCAAATCTCGGTACCTTAGATTTCAAATCTGTCAACACGAACCCGTCCAGCTTCCCCTTAGGCACATTGTACTTCTGTGCAAATGTCGCGTTGATCGCCACCGGAGCAGTTTCGCCTGTGCTAATCTGGTATGCACCAGAGTCGGAACCCGTCGAGGGCGAGTTGAAATCACCGGTGACGATGACGGGGGTGTTATGCGTAAAGGCTTCAAACTTGGCACGTTGAAGGATGAGGGAGGCTCCGAGACGGCGTTGGGCATCAGACTGGTCGTCAAGGTGGGTGTTGAGGTAGGAGAAAGAGAGGGAAGGTGTGGATTTAAGGTTGAAACGTGCAGCGGTGCAGATGCGTAGGGAGCCTGCGCCAGGGAAGCGCGAGACATCGAAGGGTGTATTGCTATGTAGAAAAGAAGATATTCATGAGCTCAACGAATTACACTTCGACGGACGAGCATGTCTTACGAAAGCCAAAAGGTATCCCAAGCGATCAGGTTCACCACGCTCCTACAGTCGTGGCCATCAATATTGGGTGTAACAAATTGAGAAAGGTTCACACATACTTCTTGTAGAAGATTGGGCTGAACTCGCCTGCTTGCTTGCCGTCGTCTCTTCCAACACCAATCTGTGATACTGGGTTACATTTGAGACGTCATTGTCATCGGTTCACATACCCAAGCCCAGTCGTTTCCCAGAAGCTCAGCAAGGTCGTTCACCTGTCTAACAAGTGCCTCCTGGAAACCTACCATATGCCAATTAATATGCAGGTAAAACTCACATGCAACGATGAGACACTTACTAGCCATAACCACTCCGGAATGCAACAAGTGCTGAGCGACCTTGATCCTCCTTGTGCTCCATGGTTGCTCTCCCAACAGTCCAAGATATGTCGGTGCCACCAGAGGATCAGACAAATTAGAAAGAGTCTGCTGCACGGTGATGTTATCCGGCATCGAGTCGAACCGGAGGTTGTATGTCGAAATGCGCATGTCTGGCGACGTTACGAGCGAGTCTCTAGGAGTGACCAACCGCGCGATGCTCGATGAAGCTCTAATGGCAAAGAAAGAGAGCAGAAAGACGTGTATGACGATCAGGCCCTGCATATTTGCGCGTGATTCCGCAGTACTGGTGAGTACAGGCTGCACATCTCCACCAGAGGATGTAGACGGGGTTTATGTACCTCGAGAAGAACTGTTCTTCGCGTGCTCAGGTAGAGTCTACGCATGGGTCGCAAAAGGGCATAATGCTTGGCTATTCTGAGATGAGGGGGAGATCCAACGTGCTGTGGCCATAGTCGTGGAAGCGGTTCCAATGCATCATGCTTAGAGCCTCAGACGCCGTACCCTCATTCATTTCGACACGTTCCTCAGACCTACTGACCTCTTTTCAACATCCCGCACACAAGGTTGTGGTATTTAAAGACACAAGTAAATCCAGCGAACAGAGATCGAACAAGAAAGTGCACATGGGACACATCGCGAAGCATGATCCATAATATTTCCTACTTTAATTCTACAGTTATCAGATTTCTACACGGATTATATACTACAGCTTCTGTTGTACAATGGCATGATCATCGAAGGAGACATACAAAGGGTATCATCCGGACTTCGTCAACTGACGCAATATCGTCATCCGCGGCGATTGAGAGCTTCGAATTCTGCATTGAACTCATCCATCGCGTCCAAGGTCTGGGCCAAATGGTTGAATGCTAGCTTCTCCTTTCGGCTCGCGGCCAGCGAGCTCGCCGTTCTCGTCGCATTCTTAATCTGTCTTCCATTGATATTGCGGGCCGCCAACTTCTCGATCAAGTCTTCACCAAAGTCGGGGCCACCAATCTCGACGCCAACTTTGCGAAGGAAGGCGCGCCAGACTTGCGCCTTCGCATCTCTGGTGAGCTCTTGGAAGTGCAGAGCGACGTGAATACGCGAGAGGAAGGCCTCATCGAACATCTTGACACGGTTCGTGGTCAAGAAGAGGATGCCGCGATAGTACTCGATATGCCGTAAACTGGGACATGCGTCACGGTGGTCAGACGATTATGCTCCTCGCTTCGAACCTCGAACACAGGAATCTGTACTCACAAGACCGCTACCATTGCGTTACGCTCCAAATCGTGCAACGAACGTTGCTCCAAGAAGACATCAGCCTAAAATAGTTTCATCGCTATCAGCATCACGATCACTCTCGTCGATATCGCGAGAATGCATACCTCATCAATGAGAACGATCGCCTTCCAACTTGTAGCAATGTCGAACACCTGCTGAAGGGTGTTGTCCAGTGTAGCAGCGTCTGTCCCGACATCGCCTCCGCCGACGACATACAAGGGCTTCCTGACATGCTCAGACGTAGCCTCAGCTGAAAGTGTCTTACCGACACCAGGTGGACCGAAGAGGTTGATGACCAAACCATGCCCCTTTCCTTGCACGAAGTCGTCGAATCCAATGTCGTTGTTATGCGCTTCAACCAGCGACTGCAGGAGCGTTTTGCGATCACCAGGAAGGACAAGGTTGGTGAAAGCCTCATCATTCCACTGTATAGGCGCAACCAGCTCAACATTGAACTCCACTGTAAAGAGAGA
This sequence comes from Irpex sp. Y119-03, assembly GCA_037042295.1. Lineage (NCBI taxonomy): Eukaryota > Fungi > Basidiomycota > Agaricomycetes > Polyporales > Irpicaceae > Irpex > Irpex sp. Y119-03. The sequence continues at coordinate 31,449 of JAXQKB010000114.1, read as the reverse complement.
CATCAGAAATTATAAACTCGCATGATAATGAGTGCTCACGCCAGAGTTTATCGGACAGACTGAACCCGTAGACAGTTGGTGTGGTCAATAAGAAATCATTCTCAGTCATTGCCGTCTCAACGTCGTTGTTTGTTTTCGAGACTCGGAGGGTAGGGACACCCATATCTAAACACTTCTATGTCAGAACATCCTCAACCATCAAAGTCATGATGTGACTCACTGGGATCATCGGTAGTACCAGGAGGCCCACCAAGAGGTGCTGGGTCCCAGTTATTCGCTTGTTGCTGGTCTTGTTGCTCTTGCTTCAGCTGTGGGAACTCATAGTTGGCGTTCAGCCTCCTGAAGTTGCCACGATCGATCATAATCCGGGAGTTCAGCTGGACGAAGAACAGCGTAAGCAATCAAGTAGATGCGTCGTAAAAACGAGCATAACTTACGTTGTATTTAGCATACTTCTTGCAGCTTCCCTCACCGACAGCAAACGCTGCAGTGCCCTTGTAGTGCATGTGATGAATTCCAGCTAATGAGGCCCATTTCCTTCCCCTCGCGGCCAGCTTCTCGCGCAATTCCTTCTCATTCGAATGGTACTGGATAGGATACGAATCCATGGAGTTGATCTTGATCGTTCCCGCAAAGGGTGCGATGATCACCCTGTTGCGCACTCGCCCGAAGGCTCTGCCCGAGTTTGCTCTGCGCACTTCGGTGGCGAGAGAGTGCTCGGGAGTCCAGGCGTTGGTACCGACGTCGTCAATCGCATCGACGCTTTCGCAAAGCAGGTCATAGAAGTAGCCGGACATCGTTTTGACTTTGTTAATAGAGACAAGTTCGAGAGCGCGGGGCTCGCCAGTGACGGGGCAGGTTGTGACCAGAGTCGAGCGAGGTACCAGGAGGACGTGGATCAGATCGAATGTAATCTCACCGTGCGAGATGAGGCGTCGGAAGGTAGAGATGGTCGACTTGTAATCCCTGTGCAGATAATCGACGAGAATACTGGTGGTAGTCATGGTGTGCGTCTCCTCTTGCGAACGGTGTCTCTTGCGCTTCAGATCGTCATAGTACTTCTCAAAGCCAGGCAAGAATGCAAGCAGAATATGAGGTTGAAGCTATGAAGCAAGCAGATGAATGACATGCGCTGATTGTGATAGTTTCGGATACTTACAGTGAGGGGATCCGCATTCCATGAAATACCGGGAACATATTGGATAACGTCCTTGCAAGCCTGGAGAAGATATGGGCTCTTGATAACAACCGAGAAAACAGGTTCCTGTTCATCCTTGCGCGGAATAGTCCGAATCACCACAAAGCAGTACTGTTGCCATTGATCATTGCCGCCAGACGAGCCACCGAGAGGTGCCATCTCCGGCGTGACCTTGTCCCCCATATTCTTGTATTTCCATGTCTTGGACCACCGACTGTAGTAGTAGTCAACGCGCTTAACCTTAAGGTTAGCTGGAGGTAGAGGAACGGAGCTAGTCATGAGTGCTGTGGTAGAAGCGGTGTCGTCTGCGCCCGAGGCTGTGGCCGTATCATCCTCATGATGAGGGGCCTTCTCGTTCACCGGCTCAAGTACGCTGCTTGCAACACTGTTGCGCTTAGAGAGACTGAGGACGCGGCGCATGGTGGAGGAAAGTGGGGAGGAAGTGGAACAGTGCTATCTACCACACGAATGGTGGCGTTTATATGGGACTTGCCTCGATGCACTAATGTATCAAATACAGGCTTCGAAGATATTAGGATAGGGTCCATGCCAGCGGTTGCCGTGACTCACCAGCTGCAGTACCCCATCGACGGATCCGTCCTACGCAGCCTCCACGATACTCACACATGACTGGAGTATGACTATACTTGGTTAAGCTGACAATGCGATCTATGATGTGCAATGATGCTTGCACACGTATGCCACTGCAATTACACTGTGCAGATGCAGTGTGAGAGTGAATATAGAAGCCATCGATGGAGACTCACCTCATTGGCAGGGTACCGGGCGGTTGGGCGATTTGCAAGACTGGAGCGCGTCGCTCGAAACATATGTCCCTGAGGCCCGAGCCCTAGACCCTTTCCGTGCGAGTAGCATGCAAACCTATGCAAACGCGCAATCCTTTGTAGAATGACCGCTTGCAAATAGTCCGGAACTATTGAAGAGGCTGTCCCGTAAAGCGTTGGACTGGCTTGGACTGGTCGACGATCTGCACAGCATCTGCGACTGCACGTCGATCCGCGAACTTGCTCCACTCGGTGCTTGCTATTTCCCTAGGTTAGACATAAGCAGTGCGTTAAATATGCAATTTGACATGTGTCTGCAGGGAGAGTGGCCATTGACTCACAAGATACGTGGCGGGTAGATCTAAGTCAGTCTTCGTCCGGAAGCAAGCGCGAACAAGTAAACCTGCCTCTCGCCAAGCATGTACTGCGTACTCATCACAAGTACAGAACGTGCAAGAAGACTTCCCAGTACCTAGATGTATCAATGTTAGTAAGCACAACGAAGAAGATGGTATAGATCGGTGTAGACTCTGACTGTGCGAATACAACCACAGTTTATGCACGGATTCATCATCTGGGATGACATAGTACAATCAAAACTAGATACATCAGCGTAGCAAAGCGTTCATTACAATAAAAAGTTGGATATACGTAGGAGGGGGTCGTAAGTGCGACTGCGCAGGGTTAGCGAGTCAAGCTGGGAGAGAGAGAGAGAGAAAGGAGACAGTGTCCGGTCTGCCGAGTGGTAGGCAAGATATGCATGGCGATGTAGAAAGAATGTCCAATATGTCAATGAAATGCGTAGAGCGTGCAGTGGCTTATATAGTCTATGGAAATGAGTAAGCAGGCCGATTGTCCGATCATATGCTCTGGCACAGGGAACAGTTGAAGTGTAGGGCTTGTCGGAACACCAGAGCTGTAATGTAGATGGTAAGTCTGCTGAGAACGTAGGGAATTCGTAAGGAAGGTACTCACGAACGACGATCAGTGCGGCAAAGATGACGATGGAGAGGACAAATACAAGACCGTACTTGACAACCTGGACAACGAACCATAAGCAACCATATAAGAACAGATGAAACACAACTTACGATCATACGACGCTGGCGTTTTTGCTTGATCGAGTACAAAGGAGCACGAATCTGCTTGGATGGACGAAGCCAGACTACGTGATACTACGTAAGCGTTTTGCATGACCAATACAGCATAGAGAACTTACAGAGCAGTGTCGAGTGTAGTCTGTCAATGTACGGGACGAGTATCGGCGGTGTGAGGATGAAGAGAAGGAGATGGCACGTTAGGAAATCTGAACTCCACAGTGACAGTTCGATGATCTTGACGATGAACTCTCGAGCGGGCTGCGACATGGCATATGTACCAAGGCCTCTGCCGTACCACTTGCCGGTCCACCAAGCCCTGTTCGTCTCATCGTGCTTGAACTCACGGGAAAGGAAGACGGAGATCAGGACCTTGTGGACGGCGCGTTGAATGAAGATAGTAGCAATAAGACCAAGGACGGCGTGTGAGACATTCCACAACTCCAAGAACCACTGTGCAGACATTTTAGTACGTTTCATTTCAAATAGACGAACAATCAACTCACCAGGAACTCGAAGAATGCGATCATACCAATCGTGCCGAGAGAGTGAGCGATGAAGGCCATGGCAGCGCCGAACTTGGGGAACTTGGTGTCCAAGAACGGTCCGAGGAAGATGGAGAACATGAACAGCACGAGGAGCACTGCGGCATTCCACACGATGGGACCCAGCGAGACAATTGCGATACGAACAAGGGGGCTCGCAGGTTGGTGTCCATCACGGTCGGGGAACGACTTGACGAACATGTACGCAACAGTGAAGAGGACGGCCATGACTACCGGGAAGATAACTTCCGAGAATATCACAGCTCTCCAACCAGCACGAGGGACATCGCCGGAAAGTTTCTCTGAAGGATGTCCGAGCTTCTTCTTCTTGTAGCCAGTGATCATCGTTCGTGATAGTCGACAATATCCAATCCAGGAGTTCGAGTGAGCGCGCGAGTTGCCACGATTCATCCATCGTAAGAACTCCCTGAATGCATGGTCAGAAGGATTCCCAGAGGTGATCAACAGTCACATACCTGTAGTCGATGATGAAGTCCGCGAAGGAGAACTGATGAGGGTTGAACAAGAACGGGGCAATGCATAGCGACAGAGAAGACACCCAGAAGTAGGTGACCCAACCCGTCCATAGCGTCAATGTCACATAGAGCAACATCACCAAGATCCTCATGCCCAGGTAAATGCTAGGACCAGCAAATCGTGAGTACAAAATGCTGAACGATATTCTCGTGACCGCAAAACCACGACCAGTGGCGATATAACGAGCCCCACCAAACGTGAGATTGCTTGAGATCGAGTGCGAGGAGATCTGCGTGGCAAAGACTTCGAACGCTGGTGATAATGATCCAAAGTGCTTGGCGAGACGCTTGATAGCCTTGACAGTACCACGCTCAACCAATTCTACAGGATTAACGGTTTAGAGTCGTCAAGCCGCGGAGCCCGTAGAGAAAAACTTACCTTGCAAGAAGAGAGGCAGGAAGGCGATGATGAACACCAAGAAAATACTGATGATAGAGCGGTTGATCCAGTCGAAGACAGGCTTGAGGTTGTAGCATCCGCTGGTGCCGATGAACGCTCCTGACTTGCTGTACTGGCACAGCGTCAACTCTGAGTTCAGTGTTCCAAGGAAGACCACTGAAGAACAGAGATTAGCCCGATGCCACCAAAGCGAGAGCTTTTACTTACTCGTAAGGACGAAGACCTGAACTGACAAGATGACCAACATGTTGTTGATGTGGAAACCAGGGTGGCCATAGTAGAACGTCAAGAACCGGTCGATGGGCAGCTGCGTGCCGAGGTAATAGTACTCCCGACTCAACATCTGCTCACCCATACCAGTACCGATCTTTGTCTGGAAGTTCAAGATGGTACCGAAACCAAGATCACGACCCTTGCCGCACTGGTAATACTCGGTGTGCTTGATGCGTCCACCACGCCCGAAGGCGGTCATACCAGCGTAGATATCCTCATTCAAGTGCAGACCCTTCTGCGCCTTGGACACACCACCACGAGTCGTCATGTACAACGCGTTCAAGAAATCCGGATGGCCATAATGCAACTTGCCGCCAATCCACGAGAGTGAACGAGCAGCGAGCGTACCGAACGTCTGTTCCTTTCCGGCGGCAAGATCACCAAGAATACCGATGTTCTCTGAGAAGATGTACTCGCGAGCACCGACAATGGCGACTGGAGACTTCTTGAAGTCCTTGGCTCCCCATTGGGCGTACGGGCTCTGGTTCGACACGCCATACTCCTCAAACTCGCCGAGGACGTTACGGATTTTCAGACATTCCTCGAGATAGTTGTCCTGGTTGGCATCGATAAGCTGTAGGTATTCGCCACGGTAGAAGATGATCGCATGGTTCTGGTTGTCCGACTTGCCGTCACCGAGAATAGGGTTACCAGGCAGCTCGATACGGAACTTTGGCCTACGACGTCCAGTCTCGGGGATGAATTCGGAGTGGCCGTCGATGAGAGCGGAGAAAAGACGCGGGTCACCACCTTCCTTGCGCGGAGGCTCCTCCTCGAGGTATGCAATCTGAAGGTCAGGGTACGCACGAAGCAAGAACTCGGCGTTCTCCTGCTCCTCCCGGTTGAACTTCGAGTACCGCTGCATAGACACGACGAACTTGAACTTCCGGCGTGCCATACGCTCCAACTCGCGCTCGAGTTTGTCAGTGTTGCCACCGAAGAGCTGGACGACTTCGGGGTTCTCCACACGGTAGAGCAGCTTGATCGCCTTGCCGTAGTTCATCATACCAGAAACAGTGCGGTACAGAGTCTGTGCCCGAAGAGAGGCCCAGATACGTGTACGAAGGGTAAACTCAGGCGCGGCGCTCTTGAATCCAATGCAGTAGAATGGCAGATCGTCAGCCTTTGACTGACCCTTCTCGTCGGTACCGAAAGGACTGGGGCCGTTGTACATGGCCGATTCTTCAGCCAGAATCTTGGTATCCTTGACGAAGTTGTCCCATTCAACAGGATGCAGCTGCTTCAGGTACTCCAAGAGTGTGACACGGGTGTTCTGGTCTTCTTCGCGGATAATTTCACGAAGCGAGAGGAGAATCTAAAAATTATGTTAGCGCCCATGATACATGTGGTACCTAACGCGGACAAACGCACCTTCTCGCTGTAGTGAGGGGTGAGTACAGTGAATGTAGGCATAGCGTCGACCGGGAGAGGCTCAGGGATGGCTGTAGTCAAAGACTGGGCGAAGAACGAAATACGACGCTCTGCTTCGCTGCCAGGAGGGAAGAACTCTCCCTTGAAACCCTTGTCGCTCTGGGAGATGAAGAACGCGGGGGCACGCAGCGTACGACGTCCCTCCTGACCTGTATCGACCTGGTGGTACAACAGCTTCTGCACGTGCTCAATAGAGAGCAAGTGTTCTCGGTACATGGAAATGATGATAGCGTTCCAGATCTGAGACACCAGGACCTACAGAAGCAAATTCGTCAAGAACCCTGTGTCACTAGTGAGTAGAAGCACGTACCTTGGGCTTGTACTTGACCTCCATATCTGCCGTGGCCAACAGCTTAGCGTAAATCCTCTTGGGGAGACGCATATAGATATCCTTCCACGGCGTCCAGATCGACAAACCAAGACTGAACGACCTGGCGATGCTGAACACAGTATTCCAGATGATCCACCAAAGGAAGGTGTCCAAGAAGAAGAGAACGAGATCCATGATGTACATGAGCGTGAGAGTAAACTTTGCCTGGTTCCTGCAAAGTGCGTTGCCGAAGTACTTGTCGTTACAGTTCTGGATAGTCATGCCAACCATAGCGCGGATTGGGTTCTTGAAGCCCTGAGTCAAGAAGAAGTACGACTCGACGAACTTGCAACTGAATACTAGGAGCCATAGCGTGAACGAGGCCGCGCGAGCCGACGGAACAAGGCTGGGGTAGCTGGCAGTGAACGTTTGGCTGGCGAGATATTTTCTTGACTTTCCGGCCACACGGTCACCGAACATGCGACCCGAGGGCAGTGTAGCGAAGAGGAGTGTTGCCACAACCGAGATGAAGAACTGGACGATACCGAGGATAAGAGCCAGTTGACCATTGGTCGACGAGCTCTCAGCGATGGCGATGTAGAACGTGGGACCAGCAGTAAGACCGAGGGTGACAGCCAGGAATAGAAGTCGGCGTGTGAGGTGAGAGGTGTTATTCCATGTCGTGGGTATGTACGAGAACTCGGCCAAAGTGGCTGCGATCATGATAACCGTCGCAACGGCACCTCCGAGAGCGGTCGCAGACCATCGCAGGGGCGTTGAGTTGAATCCGTTGTAGACCGTCGGTGAGTTGTAAGCGGTATAGAACCAATACATCGCTATGTGGATGACCCATATTCTGTTGAAGTTGACGAGGAGGTGACCAAACGACCGCTTCTCATAGTACGTCTTGAAAAATACACGGTTCCAGTCTATTTGGCTGAACCGCATAAACCTTTGAGAAGGCGCCAAATCCACCAGGCGAGCCTAACCCACGAGTGAGCGGAGAGTCGAAGACTACTGCGGACAAGCGAGCTCACCTTGTCGTACAGGACGATACGGGCTATGCCCTCAGGATACCAAAAGAGCTGGTTAACATCGTCGTACCCAATGATCTGGTCATGGTCCCTCTCACGGCGCACGAACTTCCCATCGACCACCTCATAGCCTTGGTCTCGGATAAACCGGTAGAGCGGCTTCACTACGGAGTGAAGGTAGAGACCTTCGGGTACGGGATCCACGCGGTTCTGGCATTCAGGCGAGCGGTAGTAGTCGTCCGCGCACTTGAAGATGAAGCACAGACACTCTGGCACGAACCGCACCTGCGCAGCCTCACCCCAGCACAACAACCACAGGGCAATCTGGCGCATACGATCGTACTGCGACATGCTGTTCATTGCCTGACGCCATCTGTCCAGTGCGCTGTTCAGTGACTTGTGAGAGGTGCTCTTGCTGCGCTTTACGGATTTGAGCCGTTGGAGCCCAGGGTTCTGAGTTTGTCCCACGGCATCGTCGAGGTCCAGCTGCGCGGCGAAATACCACTTTCGGTAGTTGGCGTGCTGACCGCCAATGTAATCGGCGTGTAGCGTCAGGAGCGCTTGGTTCGGGGACATCCGAGAGGCTCTACTGTCCAGCAGTTGCATGGTGAAGTCGAACTACGCACAAGTGAGCGCGCTTAGACCAACCACAGCTTGACATATCCTGTTTGACATACCATGTTTCTCATTGAATCCCTCTGAAACCCAAACTTCTGCGTCAAGTCTAAGAATATATCCTCAATTTCCTCCTTCGAGAGTGGTATTTGTCGTTCGGAACTCCAGGCAGGGTAGGGTTCCCGTGTGCCACTGTCAACATACGTTGGCGTTGAAGACCCCAGGTGTGGAGGCTCAAGATCTTCTGTTGAAGGTATATACTTCTGGCCATAGACGAGGTCCGTGTCTGAGTCGCCGTCGCCTGGGGCAATGCATCAGTGGATCTGGCGCTTCGCCTGTGGACGAATGGAAAAGTGCAACTCACGGCCATACTCGTACGAAGTGCCATTGTCGTAATACCGGTCATCGTCTGCTGCGTTGTTGCTGCTGTCTGAGCCGTATGTGTCGCGGTTGCGGCCGTATTCGTGGTCCGAGTCGTTATCGTAGTAGCGGGGGTCTTGGCCGTTGGTGAAGGGATCGTGAGGGTCGGAAGAGGGCGGTGAGTTGCTGTATGCGCCCTCGTGGCTACGTGAACCAGAACGGCCAGCCATTGCAGAGCTGGGGGAAGGAAAGACTGGTCGTCGTTGCCTGTCGACGTTAAGAGCAAGCGAAAGCGGGTGAGAAACCAACTGAAAATGACGCACGGCCTGAGGCTGGCGCGACGGAGTTCCAAATGGCTGACGCTTGGTGGTGCTCGGCGTTTCAATCTGCTCTGCCACTTTTTGTGTCGGAGACGCGGAGACTCAAAATCGCACAGCTTGCGAAGAACAATGATCTCCGTAACAAGTTTGCATCAAACCACTCCCGTCTAGATTTTTTCTATCTTTCCGAGCTCACGCTGCCAGACAGACTGCCTTGAATGTGACCAGGACAGAAGGCGAGGGATGCCCGGTCTCGAGGTGAAGGTGCAGATGGCGCGTGTTCACGGGATGCGTTCTTCAGATTTATTCAGCCGGGCGGACACCTGAGCCAACGCACCCGCATGTGGCTGGGTCAAGCTCTGCTCGTCCGCAGCTCAACAAGTCATGATCAGTTGTCTGTACATGTAAGCGGCCAAACTCGCCGAGGCTCTCACACTTCCACCCTCGAAATTCATCGAGCTCGTGCATGCGGAAAGTTCCACTATACGGTGACGTCGGGACATCTTTCGCGTTACCAACCAGAAACCCTCGTAATTTTGGTGCGTCATTTTGTTCCTGTCGCTGATGCCGCTAATCACGTTCAATATTGAATTTCTGGTGGGTAGCCTGCCGCAATCACCGTATTTCTTCCGCGAGGGGTTGATTCACTTTGATTCAGCACAGAATCTACAGTGTTCATGTCTTATGAGACAAGTGGGAACTTCGAATTTCGTCTCGATACGAGTTCATTCCCTATCTCCCACGTTCCCTAGACAGCATGAAACTCGAGGCGGAGGCGAAGGCGACTTTGGACAGATTCTCGGAACACCTGCGCTTCTTACATTTAGGCTGACCCAACGTGATGCACGTCTTCCTCGACCGATGAGGTGTAAATCGTGGCGATAACAATTCAGCTGGGGCAAGGAGCTTGCCTCTATCGCGACGAGATGCACGGAAATGAGATAGCGTAGTCAATACGTGCAACGTGGACAAGGAAAACGTACAGTGAAGTGAGTTCATGCTTCCGGTTACCGGAATTGCCGCCCGCGTTCTCTAACTGCGAAGCTCAGTTTCTGCGAAGTGAGGAACACAGCCTCTTGACCTTTTCTCACAGTGGGTGATATTGGCAAAGTCATGTGTGTGCTCCTTCCAAGGTATCTGGGATACTGCTCAAACAACTCGTCGCAATAACGAAAGATGTTTGGCTTTGTTAGGATCGGTCGCTGTTCCCCTGCCTTTTTAGTCAAGGTCATCTGCTCAGCCTTCCGACCGTGCCTTTTCCTCCAGTTTGAGCAGTGCACGGTCACCCCTGTGACCATGCGTTCATATATGCGGTCTCGTATCTGCTCTGCAACTTCCAACTTTTACGAAACGTGTTGAATACCGGTGGAGCATCTTTCAGAGGCCAGATCATTGTGAACTGATCTATGACGCTACAACGGCGGATCTGAGATTGGAGTCTGTGTGCCTTGGTGCAGCGGTGCCTGTCCGCTGTATACAGCAAACGCAATAATGGAGCCACTTGGATAACGCTTTCATTCACTAACCATATCTTGCACAGACATCGGTAGCCTCGCAGCGGCCTCTAGTCTCCTGCAATGTCGCAGGTGACGCCAGGCAAGGCTCAAAACCTCGACTCACAGACATTCCTCACTTCTTTGGCCACAAATGCCGGAGTTCTCGCAGTAGAACTTCTGGCGTTCGTCTTCCTCAAGCATCGTATTAGTAGGATATACGAACCAAGAACTTACCTTCCTCCTCCTGAGTGAGCACGTTGGGCTTAGTGGATCCCTAAGATTGGCTAAATCATCTTTCTTCGCAGTAAACGAGCAGTTGCTCTTCCACGCGGCTGGTGGAAATGGCTGCTTGCCATTCTCGCGATACCCACAGGAGATGTGGTATGTATCCTATGTGTAACCTGCCTATATTCATACATTCTTACGAAGTATACTCCACTAGCTTCACAAGAATGGACTTGATGCGTACATGTTCCTCCGCTTCCTGCGACTTTTGGTTATCCTGTTTGCTTCAAGTACAATATTGACCTGCGGTATCCTCATCCCGATAGACACGGCTGGTCTCAAAGATGCTAATTTTAGCGACAAACTTTCGAGACTCAGCTGGGGAAAGTGAGTGTGCCTATTTCCTTGATATATATTACCACCTCAATATTTGACATAGCATTCCGGACGACGCGACTGGACGTTACGCTGCACATGTCGCGGTAGTCTGGATATTAACTTGTATGTTGACGTTCATTGGATTGGGTAGGGCGTAATATTCAACACTCCTTTAGTTTGGACACTGTATCTCATCCGTCGAGAACTCAACCACTATGCCGTAACTCGTCAACAATTTCTCATTTCGCGATCACACGCCGTTCTCGCTCAAGCACGTACGGTGCTGATCATCAATATACCCCTGGAGATGTGTAACGAGCACGATCTGCGCGTATGGGCAAGTTTTGTTCCCGGTGGAGTTCAGAACGTCTGGATATATAGGGACACGACAGTATGTGATCCTAAATGTTCAAACGTATCGTCGTGTCCAACTGATTTCGCGCCTTGAAGACATTGAATGAAGATTACAAGGACCGTATCAAAGCCTGCAAGAAGCTTGAGAAGGCGACCTCTAAACTACTGAGGAGTGTTACGAAGGCTAAGTACTCGCACGACAAGGCCGAAAACAAGCAACATATGGAGGAGGAAAAGGCTGAGAGGAAAGAACACAAGCAGGAGGAGAAAGCATTGGCTAAGCGCAGAAAGCTGGGTGAGAAGGAGGCACTGAGAGCGCAACAAGAATACGAACGCGCACATGGGATGACACCCTCGAGGCACATCGGCGAACATAGCGACAATACCAATACCAACAATCCACCACATCTATCTCTCCATCTCAGTGAGGTGGAAAGCTCTATCAACCACCTCTCTGTCTACAACTACCCCGATGCAAGTACTATTGGGCAATCTACCGATTATGAACGTCCATCGAACCTGTCTTCGAGGCCTCTTCGTCAGAGAACTATCACCAGTGAGCTTGAGGCTGGACGTCTTCCGCCCTCTCCTACATTCTCTCCAACCCAGGTTGGGTCGCCGACTCCCTCGCCGTCAAATGGAAGAGAGGGTGAGGGTGAAAGGTCGGAAGTTGAGACGATATTGGAGACGTATGCCCCATCGAATAAGAGGCCAAGGCATAGGCTGGGGTTCTTGGGTCTATTTGGTAGGAAAGTTGATACGATAGAATGGTGCAAAGTGAGTACCAAGCGAACAGTTACAACTGTCTTACCCATATAACACTCCTTTTATCCCAGGACGAGATTGCGAGGCTGAATAAGAGTATCGACGAGAAACGGCATACGCTACAACAAGCCGACTCGAAGCCTAAGCCTATGGGAAGTGCATTCATACAGTGTAATCTGCAGATGGGTGCGCATGTGTTGGCGCAATGTGTGAGCCATCATCAGGTACGTTTTCACCTGATGTTCGATTGCCTCTCTGTTCTCACATATCATCAGCCTCTAGCTATGGCCGAGAAATGGGTCGAAATCTCCCCGAAAGACGTGATCTGGGATAACATAGACGTCAGTTCCTCCCCTTGTCCTTCTCGATGTACGGACTTTCGCTAACATCTCAATCTTCAATATAGGACGGCGCATACGAAACTCGGTTCCGCTATGTTACCTCCTGGATCGGAAGCATCATCCTCATCATCATTTGGTTCGCCCCCGTGGCCTTTGTCGGCACGCTCAGCAACATCTCTGCCCTCTGCGAAAAAGTGTCCTGGTTATGTTGGATTGGACGCGCGCCGACGCCGATACCTGGTATTATCCAGGGTATTCTGCCGCCTGTGTTTTTGGCGATTTTGTTTGCCATCTTGCCGTGGCTGTTGAAAGGTATGGACTAGATGATCTCTGGATGAGCACGTGCGCTGAATGACTGTGACAGGTTTGGCGTGGTATGAAAATATCCCACGATGGTCACTGCTGTCAATCAGTGTATATAAGAGATATTTTCTCTTTTTGGTCATGTAAGCCTCATCATGATCCGTTTGTTGCATATCTCATCTGGTTATCCTCCTTCCAGACACGGCTTCTTGATTGTCACGCTCAGCTCTGGAATCACATCGACTGCTACAGAGGTACGCGCCTCCAACGTGATATACTTTGATATCATGCCTCATTGCAATTGTTCACAACATATAGATCATCAAGAATCCCACACAAGCTATCTCAGACCTCGCCATCCAGCTCCCCAACGCATCCATCTTCTTCCTCACATGGACGTGTGAGTTTTCGTTATGCTGCTCAGCGCGACCTTGTATTGACTTTGAAACAACGACCTAGTGACACAGGGACTCAGCGGCGCAGGAAGTGCTTTGTTGCAGATCGGACAGTTGCTGGTGCACTATGTCAAGAAATGGTTCCTTGGACGGACGCCGAGACAGGCGTATGGCGTTACATTCCTCATGCCCAAGGTACGATTATCGTCTATACTGATGCTATACTAGTAGCAGCTCATTATTACGAACACATCGCAGGCCGATTTTGGACTGGTCCTCCCCCGCATGTCCTTATTAGCAACGATTGCACTGGCATATAGTGTCTTGTCGCCGATCATAAATGCTCTTGCGACTGTATCATTCTTACTATTCTTCTTCTCGTGGAAGTTCCGTAAGTCGTGTTGTTTATGGCTCCTTAATGCCTGGAGGGATGTACTGAACAAAGTATTCTTTTAGTACTAACATGGGTATTCGACCAACCGGATGAGTTCGAGACAGGTGGTAAATACGTAAGTGCTCTCTCCTACATTTCTACCCTCTCTGGCTGATGGATATCTACGCAGTTCCCTATCGCGATAAATTTCCTTTGTCAGTAAACAATCTACTTCCTTACGCTCATTCCATCGACTGACAAAATCCATAGTCGTGGGGATGTACATTGAGCAATTCTGCTTGGCTGCATTGTTCTTCCTTAGTCTTAAACGGGACATCACCTTCATCATCGAAGGAGTACTTATGGTCGTTCTCCTCGGATTCACCGTACTCGTGCAGATACTGTACAAGCGCAGTTTTGACCGTGAGTAACCAACGGCATCAAAGATATCATATCACTTTTTATAACTGTCGTGGATGTCTATAGCTATCACCCAGAATCTTCCCATGTCACTAGCTACGAAGAATCTACAAGAACGCTGGGAACGCCAGCGGAAACTTGGCGGTCAACCCTCTCGTAATGATGAAGAAGATATGGACTTGTTCAGCCGCGATCGTATGTCTTGTGTCATTCGTAATCAGATGGGTACATTATACTTACACTTATATAAACGCAGGCTTCAAGCTGGCTCTACGGCGCCGCATTCAAGCGCCTGTCGAGAAAGCGGTCAAGGACGTACAGAAAGACATGGCCAGAGTCGCAAAGATCAACCCAGACCTGAAGACCGTGGACACGGATATCGATGATCCTGTGAAAGAGATGGCTAAAGCCCCACACGTCCCTGAACCATCGGCATCGACTTCGGCGCGTGAGATGAACGATGGGTTGTCGCACGAGCAGCTACAGCAGACCCGGACGAGTAGCTCCAAGTCCCGTAAACGAAAGGGCTCGGAATCTTCATCTTCGTCTTCTGCATCGTCGAACGATGAACAACAGCCACCGCAATTCGCACCTGCGGCTAAGCGAGAAGGCGAGGACGGCGACGAGTTTGACCAGGACTTCGACGTACATGGGTTCGATCATCCCTCGACGTACGAGCCACAGCCGTGGATATGGTTACCCAAGGACGAGCTTGGGGTAAGTGAGTTGCTTGTGAAGGAATTGAGAGATGGTGGCGTGGAGGCCAGTGATGAAGGTTCGACGATGGATCGGAAGGGGAATGTGGAAGTGCAGAGGAACCCGCCTGATGAGGATTGGGCAGGGGGACATGATGCTTGATTCTTTTGCTATACCTTGCTGTGATCATGAACGGTGATGAGTCTTGGATCGTTTTGTTAACTCTTTCGGATTTGGATTGATACCATCACTATTGTGTAGCTGTTACTTATTGCAATATCATACCCGTATACATGCGTTGCACGCCCACTTCCTTCTCTTCTTTCGGGCTTTTGTCCCGCAACCGGTTCTATGGCTAAGGTACAGGAAAGGATGCCCCAACTCCATAATGGGTAAGCCTGAACTGAATGGTAGAGTATCTTCACAGACAGTACTCAGTTTGGGAAGATGTTGATGATTCAGATACGGCGTACCTGGGTCGCTTACTATCTACTTTGTGGCATGATTGATACACAGACGACACCCGGGGGTGCAGTGGGTTTGCATCTGTTTCGGCAAGCCTCTGAGCTCGGGCATACAAGTTATACCCAGTGCCTGGCGGATTTATACTAAAGCAGTGCCACCACCCGCAGCTCACGTGGAGTCCCCATGGGTAGACGACACAATACACCGTGTACGATCATGTATCAAGGCTTCCTCGACTTCTCACCACGGGCCATGGGTATTTATGCCGCGTAAAGCTCGTTCGAAAAACCCAAAGCCGACTCAAAACATGGGTCAAAGGTACGTCTGCAATGACTTGCGTGAGTTGTGACGGTGTGGACTGCAAGCTGAACCCCTGAACCCCTATGTAGTGGCTCGTCGAAGCCAGAAGCTGCGAAGCCACCCGTCGCCACCAACGGACCCAAGGTGTTCTTATACCACCAGATCTGGCGCACGCTCCTCCATGGGGACAACGACCCTAGTCACAAGCGTCCTGCTCTCCCCATAGAGCTCGTCCGTCTTATCTCGCGGTTCGCAGGCCTCTGCATCCCGGACCACACCCGGACCTTCATCTGCGAGAAGGAAGTCAACGTCCGGAGCGGTGGCCCCTTCGAAACCAAATTGTGGTTCTACACTTCGCCGTTCGACGAGTATGCCCTCAAACACGTTGCGGCAGCGCAACTGTTGACAACGTCGAATGATCAGGGGTGGGCAAGCGACCGGGGATCGTGGACTTGGTTCGAGTGGGGATTGTTTGCCACTTCGGAGGAGGCGTTGCGGCTTGAGAAGGCGAAGAGCGAGTCGGACGGGTGGAGGTTGAGTCACAAGAACAAGGGCGCAGTGAGCGAGCCTCAGGACCTGAAGGGGCCCGTCGTGGATATCGACGACAAGATGTGGGAGGGGTTTGTAGAGGGAAGTGTGCTTGCCGTGCGTGTATGTGCAAGGTTCCCTATGTGGACAAACCACGCACACCGTGCAGAAATCAAGTTCTGGAGATGGTTCGAACCCGTCATAGATCTCTAAACACACCTAGAGTACGTAAAGTGTTAGTAGGCATGAAGTGCGCACTGCCGTATTTATCGTTTCGTATTGGTGGGATGGGAGTTCGTTATTCACTGTATCACTAGCATTTAACTTGCATAGAACGTTATACAGAGACCATTGCATGTTTCCAGAGAACAGAATATTGAGCGATGAGGGCAGGAGGACCAGGCGTTGTGTGGCAGCGCTCGTTCTAAGAGTCGTTGAGCGCCTCTTCCACGTGGCACAGGGCGGCACCGACTAGCCCAAATTTGATCCACTCATCGACATCCCGCCCGTCCAGCAACACACTCAAGACAGTCCCTACGCCCTCTCTCACGATCCGCAATGGTGAGAATGCCTCTATACTGCTCGAAGATGCTGCCCGAATGCGTTCTGGGACGATAGAGGAGGATCAAGACGCTGGATGCATCTGCCTTACGATGGATGTACTTGGACGGTCGCGAGCGCATTCGGGGCAGCATGAGGGTATGACACTGTACTGACCCGCTTGTCTCGTTCAATAGGCCTCCGCTGAACTCGCTGCGACGTACGCCGCCCTCATCCTCGCCGACGACAATGTCGAGATTACCGTTCGTACACCCTCTCCCGTTTGAGTGGTAGAAGCATATTGGCTCAACTTGTGTGTCTAGTCCGACAAGATCGTCGCTCTGACCACCGCCGCTGGTGTTGAGCTCGAGCCCATCTGGGCATCTCTCCTCGCAAAAGCTCTCGAGGGCAAGAACGTGAAGGAGCTCCTTTCGAACGTTGGTGCTGGTGGAGGTGCACCCGCAGCTGGTGCCCCCGCCGCCGGTGGTGCTGCCGCTGCCGCTGGTGGTGACGCACCCGCTGCTGAGGAGAAGAAGGAGGAGGAGAAGGAAGAGTCAGACGACGACATGGTGCGTCAACTCGACCTTCAGATGTATCGTGCTTGATGCTAACTCATTCTTCTCTAGGGCTTCGGTCTTTTCGATTAATCGTGTTGTATCATTGTCGCTTTCTTTGCTCTCACATCTTTTCACTGCATTTATTGGGTCGCGGAGTCCCACACATCCCTGCACGTCGCGCTGTACTTCATTACACCACGCTTTGCATACAAAAAGACGCTGAAAACGTGCATGTTTGTTGTGGAAGTGCGTCGTGATCCGATTCTTGCAAAGTAAGTGCAGCAAAGAAGATCGATAGAGTTCAATATGGACGTTCTACCAGGTGTACATGGGCACAGCCAAAGTACTAACAATCCCTTTCCGTGATGTCTACAGCATTTCAGTCAACAGGCAGAATAGGCAGTTTCTCATTTGCTACAGGAGGCTGTGTCGAGGATCCTGCCTGCTTTGGCATTGGCTGTTTGTCGGGTATCACGTACTCGTCGGAATCGTCGAGATCGAGCAGAATTCCTCTGGTCCTGATACCATCGTAACGCGCAGGCGCGTCTTCTGGCAAGTCGACATGCATGATGCTCATCGTGGTAATATGACCATGCAAAACACCTGCGTCTCTGTAGTCACTTATAGCTATCCGTTCAGTGGGACACGGTCAGCGCATGCAGTGAGTAGGGCGCGAGGTTGACGTACCTCGAAGGGTATCCATAGTTGCTACTAGCAACTCTTTCGAGTTCTTGGCAAGATGGTACTCTCTGGGTACGAAGGGTATGCTGCGAGCCATGGGCAGATAGTTGGGCGAAGTGGTGGTGTGGTTGAACGCGAGGTTGACGCGATCATACGGCCAGGCCCATCTTACATCTTACATCTTTCGTAGTTACTGGGCTGGGGCGCTTCAAGCCACGATCCGTCCATCGAAGTACTTTCACGGTCACAGGCCTCGTGTGCTAACAATGGCATGCGGTCTTGTTTTGGCCACATACGATGATGGCCTTTCTCCTTTGTACTATCACTACATTTCCATCGCGAACTAAAGCCTTGTGCCAGGCCACAATCGCGAAACACGTCCCAAGCAGATGCACGTGAGCTGATCTTCAGATATGGACGCGTGTCTTGAAGTCGCAGCCACCGAATTGGCCGCAGTGGTGTTCTTGAATCTCTCACCTCTACCACCGCTATCCTGACGATTCTTACGACTTTTTTCGATTCTACCGTTGATGACCATCGTCCAATTCTCTCCATTCACGTCTCTGGTAGAACCCGGCTTCTGGCACTCGCTCACAGACCTCAAGATCGATGTGCTCAAATTAGCCGATCACTCTGTGCCTGTCACTGCGTCCTACGGCGCCGGGAGGTCGATTGTCGACCGCGAAACGGGGAATGAGATAGCGTTGGGATGCAATTTGACTGTCGGAGGCGACTCGTTCACCGATAAGCCACAGTATGATCTACTTCACTGCTTGGGTGGATAGCTATTGAACATAATGAAACTAGTATACCCGCGCACTCAGTAGCAGCACCAGGAACATTCAAGAATTACAATACCATCGAAGAGTTCAAAGCTGCAGACAAGACTGCGCTGTTCAATGAATTGACTGACGAGGTACTGCTGTTGTATCTGCTTTGACGGGGCTCGTGTTCACGCGTCTTCGTGTCTAGATCTGGGACAGCATCACCAAGGGATCTACCGAGAAGCTGTCAAAGTTCCTAGTGATCACTTTCGCAGACCTCAAGAAGTACAAGTACTACTACTGGTTTGCGTTCCCGGCTTTTGTCGCCAAACCTGCTTGGGAGATCGACGGAGAATGGCGTGGTGCAAATGAAGAGTTCAGCGCAGAGAGTGTACGTATCACCGACCTCAGCTCTACCTCGATGTTCTGATCGTACGTGTAGCTTACAGCAATCCACGCTGCAGTTCATTCTTCACCTCGAGCCTTCTTCCTCGTCCGCCCGTCTGGCTCTACAACAGAAATAGGAGCCGTGGAAGACTTTGACAGCTTTTTCGATGGCGTTCCTCCAGAGAAAGTACGCTTGACCTGTTATTGAGATAGCCAGCAACTCAAGATTATTATAGAGAACTATCGCTTTCCTCGATCCATCAGCTTTACCCACGAATCCAGGCTGGCCTCTACGTAACCTGTTGGCTTACCTTGCCCACCGACATCCTACTTATGCTGCCTCCGGGATCCGTGTGCTTGCCTGGAGAGACGCAGAGCTCTCATCAGACGGTCACTGGAAGAGTAGGTTCGGCATCGTGAAGGGTAGCCCGTCCACGCAAGGTATGTTGGTTGGATTTTGACGGAATAACAGAGCATAATATCAGGCGTAGACACCGGTTCCAAGCCGAGTGCAGTAGGCTGGGAGAAGAATCCGCAGGGTAAACTAGGTCCTAGGGTGGCAGATCTAGCACCTATGATGGATCCTACGAGGTAAGTGTTTCCCAGTCTACTTCGAAACCGCAGGAATCAACTATTGCCGGATAGACTTGCAGATCAGGCTGTCGACTTGAACTTGAAGCTCATGCGATGGCGAATTCTGCCCTCACTGGATCTAGAGAAGGTCGCAAACACCAAGTGTCTGCTACTCGGTGCCGGTACTCTGGGCTGTTACGTTGCTAGAACCCTCATGGTGCGTTCAACCATGTCTAGCAGATTCATACACCGACGACCGATTCAAGGCATGGGGTGTACGCAACATCACCTTTGTGGACTCTGCCCGTGTATCGTTCTCGAATCCTGTTCGACAACCGCTGTTCACGTTCGAGGATTGCTTGAACGGTGGTAAGCCCAAGGCTGCGTGCGCAGCTGAAAGCTTGAAGAAGATTTTCCCTGGAATCGTAAGCACCATAACACCACGACGAGTCATACTCACTCAATCCCCTGCTTAGAATGCGACTGGAATAAACCTTAGTATACCCATGCCTGGTCACCCGATACCCCCTGCGTCTGTAGAACAGACGAAGAAAGACGTTGAAACACTGGAGAAACTCATCGACGAGCATGATGCCGTATTTTTGCTGATGGACTCGCGAGAGAGTAGGTGGTTGCCCACTGTCTTGGGAGCTGCGAAGGGCAAGATCGTCATGAACGCGGCGCTGGGATTCGACTCGTACCTTGTCATGCGACATGGTGCACGTTCTTCGCTAGCCACGGGAGAGCGACTTGGGTGCTACTATTGTAACGATATTGTCGCACCTGCCGATGTAAGTCTACAAAGTTAAAAACTTATATGGCAGTGTCTCACCATTACTTTTAGTCTTTGACGGACCGCACGCTGGACCAGATGTGCACTGTGACAAGGCCAGGTCTCGCGTCGATTGCTGCGTCCACCGCGGTCGAACTACTGGTATCCGTGTTGCAACACCCTGACGGGTATGTTGTTTTCCATGATGGTTAGACTGTGCCGTACTCACTCTTTTGTAGCGTCAACGCTCCTGCGCCTGCACCACAAATGGGCAAGGATGCCCCTGATCCTCATGAATCGGGGAGCGTACTTGGGCTGGTACCGCATCAGCTACGAGGCTTCCTGGCAGAGTTTAGAAACATGCCCATTAAGGGAGCGGCATACTCCCGCTGCACCGGATGCAGTGACACTGTACGTTATGTATCGACGAACATACAAGCCATGTGTGCTGACGTTGTCTGGTTCAGGTGCTCGAAGCGTATGAGAAGGGTGGATTTGATATGTTGCTGAGGGCGTTCAATGAGCCCAAGTTCTTGGAGACTCTGACTGGGTTAGACAAGCTGTACGATGAAGGCGAGGCGGCACTCGACAACGTTGAGTGGGACGTTGAGGAGGATGGTGATTTCTAATAGGATTCATAGTAAACTGTAGCATTGTACTCTCCTGGATGTAGCTTGTTAGGAAACGACTTGAATGTACTGATGAATTCCCACTGTTTCCATCTGGAATACGCGCCGTCGACGTGTCTGAGTTGGCTGGTCATGATGGCAGTATCGACGCGATAGACGCCGTGTGTGATGTTCTGAGGAGACGCGTATGTTTGCGCGTGTTTGTGCTGCCACCTCACAAATTGGCGACGTGTCCGAGCGAGTTGCTCTCTACAAAGTCCCAACATCTCCTCCTCCCGCTCCTTGGTCTTTCCTCTCAACCATGAGCGGATGTGCGTCGTATTCACCCTCTAACAATACCAGAAACTAATTTACATAAAACAGTCCGGTTCCTCAATCTCGTCCGTCCGTTCCTGCCTTTCCTACCGGAAGTTTCGTCACCAGACCGTAAAGTGCGTACCAGCTTAGGAGGGATAACTCACCTTCGTACTCAACCGACCCCGCACAGGTTCCCTTCAACCAAAAGGTGCTATGGACCGCCGTCACGCTTCTCATCTTCTTGGTGTGCTCGCAAGTGCCGCTGTACGGTATCATGTCCTCGGACTCTGCTGACCCGCTCTACTGGATGCGTGTCATCCTCGCGTCCAACCGAGGAACACTCATGGAACTTGGTATAACACCCATCGTCACCTCTGGAATGATCATGCAACTGCTCGCTGGTGCAAACCTCATCGAAGTCGACTTCTCGCTGAAGGAGGATCGTGCGCTGTTCAGTGGAGCCCAGAAGCGTGAGTCTTACGCTCCGACTCTCATACGTGTGTGTTGGCTCATCTAGATATGCACAGTATTCGCTTTGGTCATCTCTCTTGGTCAGGCTGCCGTCTACGTTCTCACTGGTCTCTACGGTCAACCAAGTGACCTCGGTCCAGGTATCTGCCTCCTGCTCATCATCCAGCTCATCTCGGCGTCTCTTATCGTCATCCTCTTGGACGAGCTCCTGCAGAAAGGTTACGGTCTCGGCTCCGGTATCTCGCTTTTCATTGCCACCAACATCTGCGAGTCCATCGTCTGGAAGGCATTCTCCCCCACCACTGTCAACACCGGACGTGGTCCCGAGTTTGAGGGTGCCGTCGTCTCCCTCTTCCACCTTCTCTTCACCTGGAACGACAAGGGCCGTGCCCTCCGTGAGGCGTTCTGGCGTGATCGTCTTCCCAACGTCATGAACCTGATCGCCACTGTCGTCGTTTTCGCTGTTGTTATTTATCTCCAGGGCTTCCGCATTGAGATCCCCGTCAAGAGCAATCGCTTCCGTGGTCAACGTGGTTCTTACCCCGTCAAGCTCTTCTACACCTCGAACATGCCCATCATGCTGCAGTCAGCCTTGACTTCGAACGTTTTTATCATCTCTCAGATGCTTTCCAATCGTTTCCCCGATAACTTCCTCGTCAAGATCCTCGGTAGCTGGGAGGTGAGTGTATATAATACCACGTACATCTATTGACGCTGACGTCTTGTCATAGCCCGCCGAGGATTCTCCTCAGCTTCAAGCTGTTAGCGGTATCGCTTACTACCTGTCTCCCCCGCACAACATCAAGTCCTTCTTGCTCGACCCCGTTCACGCTGTCCTCTACATCGCCTTCATCACCACCGCCTGCGCCATCTTCTCCAAGACCTGGATTGAAGTCTCCGGAAGCGGCCCCAGGGATATCGCCAAGCAACTCAAGGACCAGCAAATGGTCATGGCTGGTCACCGTGAGGGCTCCATGTACAAGGAGCTCAAGCGTGTAGTTCCTACTGCTGCCGCGCTCGGTGGTGCTATTCTTGGTCTCCTTTCCGTTGCGGCCGACCTTATGGGCGCCATTGGCAGCGGTACTGGTATCCTCATGGCCGTCACCATCATCTACAGCTGTAAGTATCGTCGCTCTTCCGTGACGCACACCACGCTGATAATCCATTTTATCTGCAGACTGGGAAATTGGCATGCGGGTACGTTTTACGTTTATTTACTTCTATGTCGTGTCAATTTGCTCATCCCATCCTCTCCCAGGAATCCGGTGGACCCGAACTCGCTGGTCTCGGCGATTTGCTGTAGTTTCAGTTCTCTCTGATTGGTTGTATGAAAAGAAAGGACGCACAGAGACGACGAGTTCCCTTCCGTCGATAGTGGGAAAGATTGGGTGGATCGTGCATGCCGTGTCCAAGTCCGCAGCAGAAGTATTGTCGGTTCCTACTATTAATGAGACGTATTATATGGGGTTCGAAACGATTCGTTTGGTCGCGTGTTTCTCTGTGCTGTCAGGAAGATGGGGGCTCATGCTCGGCTTATGCCGTACGTGAATTACCCTTTGAGTTGTCTAAGATGGACATTGTGTTTGCATTGTGTTGTGTAATAAGTGTCCATGACTTGGAACGTAATGGCACAATCGGCAAGGAAAACACTTGACCACACCATTCTATAACTGCCTTTCTGAGATCGACACGAGCTCGGATATTGCCGAAGTGAAGTGACGCGTCTCGAGGACACGCGTCGTGCCTCTGCTAACACTGAACGGCGGATATCTGCCCTTCCACCTCTTCCACCATCCCATTTTTCTCCTTTTATTTTTCGACAAACATGGATGTTTCATTTGCGCTGGTTGGCAAGGGCTACGTGCTAGTGGCTGCAGACACAACAGCAGCACACTCAATCATCAAGGTCAAGTCGGATGTAGACAAGATTAAAGAGCTCGGTTCACACCTGCTCATGGCATACTCTGGCGAACCCGGTGCGTCCTCGCCTTTCAAAAAATGCTATTTATTGGATATCTCTGACCTTGTGATCAGGCGACACCGTCCAATTCGCCGAATACATCGAACGTAACATCCGTCTCTACCAAATCCGCAACACCTACGGTCTCCGTCCCCAATCCGCCGCCTCATGGATCCGCCGTTCCCTCGCCGAGTCTCTCCGCTCTCGACACCCATACTCTGTGAACCTGTTGCTGGGAGGGTACGATGTCAGCACGTACACGCCGCACCTTTACTGGGCGGATTATCTGGGCACGCTCGTGGAGGTGCCGTTCGCGGCTCATGGGTACGGAAGCTACTTTGCGCTCAGTTTGTTGGATAGGTGCGCATGCTCTGTTGTGTTAATTCGAATGCGCGTATGATGGCTGATTTGTGATTCGTAGATATCATGACCCGGAGGCGACTTTGGAGGAGGGACTTGCGACGCTTCGTAGATGCATTGATGAGGTCTCGAAGCGTCTCGTTGTATCACCGGGGAAGTACTTGGTGAAGGTGGTTGACAAGGATGGAACGAGGGTTATCGAGCTATGAGTAAATATCATCTGTTTGGTACGTAGCCTATGTTCGATATGTGTGGCTGCCGCTAATTGATCTACAGTATTTTGTAGACTTTTCGGCGATGTTCACGCAATTTCTCTCCGCTACTTGAATCGATGACCGTATAAGGACAATGCTATCCATACGAGTGAAGACTCAAGTGAGAGAAGCTGTTCGAGTTCTCTCTCTACAGCGCAATCAATATTTCCCACGCAGGGGTTGGGGCTGGGAGGGGTATCAGTCAATAATGTATCAGTTGGATCTCAGGCGTTCTTCTCACTTAAAATATAGGAACGCCGAATCACGGTCCTTGACTTGGGGAAGTCCGCTCATGCCAAGCCGAACGCTTTCTTCACTGCCCAGATCACGGGCAACGACTCCACTCTCCTAGAAGGTGGTTCTGGGGACGGCGTGAACTCATTGTACACCGGAGAAGGGGGACGAGAGAGCGACCCTTGCGGAAACGGCATCTCCACATAAACCCGGAAAAGTTCTCTAGCCTGAGCAAGCCTGATAGCGTCGTCGTAACCTATCATTTTGGCTTCCCATGGTTCAAGCGGATTACTGCGGATGGTGAGTTCTTCGTATGCCTTTTGCGTCCATTCTGGTACTTCAAACTTGGAGCCGCTGAACTGGGCCTGCGAGGCGCGTCAGCTCTGTGATAGCCCGAGCTCGCGCTTTGTCAAAGAAGAATCTCGTAGATATGGACAAGATGCTTGTCCAGAACTGCTCGTCATCTGGAGTTGCATACATCCTAGGTATGAAAGCACTTATTAGTCACGGCCCAACGTTTCACGCTAGGGGGAGGCTCTTACCCTTCGTATAAAAACTTCAGGAGTGCTTCAAAGTCCTTGGCTAGCACATCTGGAAGTGGTATTGGCTCATCTGCCTCGGCTGCGTGCGAGCCAACTGGAAGGCTGAACATGGTCTCGAAGACACTCGATTCACGGCAAAGAAAATGGCGGTGCACGCGGAAGAGGGTATCCTCGACCTGCTAAACCCTTCAGATACTGTGCCTCACTGACTCATGCAACTATCTCATACCAAGAACGTGGCCATAAGATCGTCAAAATAGTATACTGCGTGCTTGGTTGGCTCTACGGGGCGTTTTTCCCTTGCGTTGTCGGCACGCGGCGAAGTGTGGCGAGAGCTGGGTGGTGGGTTTGCAGTATCGGAATGGCGAACGGGAGGCATAGTGGTCCTTGAAGACGAGTGGAGTATCGGTATTCGCATGTGTATATATACATATTATGCTCAGGTGTGTAGCTGTTTACACTGTCTGACAGTTTACGGTCGTTAAAGTGAACAGTAGGCTTCTGTGGATACAAAGTTGACAACCTTCCGCGAAAGATCCGGTCCTTTCCCAGGGCATTCGTACAAGGTAAGACAATGTCATTACCTGCATTCGCTCTATCATTCACAGCAGCTGATGTCTGCCAACCTGGTGCATTTCAGGGACTCCTGGTTCCTCTTATATTGGGTACTCCACTGGCACGCGTTCCGCCGAAAAGCGACTTCAAAGCTACTTCATTCCGTTAAGCGGCAGCCTCAATAATTACGTGAAACGGTCAGCCGACGAGCTTGTTATTGAAGTAGCAATAGCCTGGTGTCTTTCCAGCTGCGGGATGAATTTAGTAGATTGCCTTACGGAAGTCTTGCGAGTACGTATTACACGTTTACAGGCCACACTTCGACTCCTCTGCTAACTATACCATAATAATCAGCGTTGAAAGGATTTATGAGTACGACCAGTTTGCTCACCTCGCACAGTTCTATCCAGTTCTATTAATCCGACTTCACGAGGGACCGAACACTTCATTGACTGCCCAAGTGACCCTCCAAGCCCCAAAGCCAGGAGATGGCGACCTACTTGAACCAGACGAGGATGATGGGCTAGCAGGGCGCGGAATAGGATGCTTCGGGAGCGGACTAGGAGTTCTCAGCCTCTCATCTCGCAGTTTCTCCCGTGCTTTTGCCAGCAGAACTGACGTATCCCAGCCCATCCTCTCCGCCTCCCAAAGCTCTATGGGAGCAGGTCGTTTGCAAAGGCTCTCGTAACTAGCCTGCAGCCAGTTCGGTACGTCGTACTTCTTCGCAAGGTATATCTTCTCAACTGGAGTGGCCAGCCCAGTTAAGTTGCTGATAGCGCTTTCCCTGACTTCGTCGAACAGGAATCTCGTCGAGATTGACAGCAAGTCGCTCCAGAATGGTAAGTCCCCCGGTTTTCCTTGTCTCCTAAGCATATCGCGATAACCCAGCATTCAGTATACGCAGAAATACCACGAGGTATGGCTCTACCCATCGTAAAAGAAACACAGCAAAGCCTCGAATTCAGCGCTCGTCACGTCGGGCAGCGGGATGGTCTTGTCTGCTTCCGAGTCATCCGCGCCCAAGGGAAGGCTGAACATTGTTTCAAAGAACTTTGACTCCTGTGTGAGGAAGTAGCGATGGACTTTGAACAGGTGATTCTGGACCTAAGTTACGGTGTTCATGAGTTGATATGTGATAACATTGACAAGGCCACACACCAGAAATGTAGCCATCCTATCCTCAAAGTAGAAGCGTTCGTGCTTTACTGCCTCTTGTTCTCCTGACAATGCCTCGAATGGCGATTTGGGGCCACTAGGGGGTAGTGGAGTGGACTCAGTCATGTTTAGTGGGTCGGACGACGGGGGCAAATCAAGGCCAAGTGTGGGTCTACAAGGTGATTGATGTATAAGTACCATACTGATGTATGGCCCGGGGCACTGTGTCCTGGCAATTCGAGGTCTAATCTCTGGGGTACATCTCAAGCAGTAAGGTGGTCTCCCAAACGAATCATGACCTACTATTACTCAAATCTAATGTGCTATATCGGTTTTGGAACGACTTGGCTTTTGTCGAGTCAATTGGACATACATCTACTTGATCCAGGCATGAGCGTGCGGGATTTTTCTGCGGGGTTCCCGTTGAGCTAGGTTGCAGATTGAAATGCTAATCAAGGTGAATCATGTCTACTTCTATTCGCTTTTGCCAGGTTTCTTATAGGTCGGGGCAGCTAACTCAAAGGGTGAACAGGATTAGGTCAGCGGATTGCGATTAATGAGGCTCTGACTCAAATACTGAAGTTCTGTTTTTACAGTGAACTTGAAGTACTACGTTTCAATCTTTACTAGTCTTGTTTGCATCAGACGGGCCAGAGCCAAAAACTGCATCTACAGCCCATATCAACTTTGCATCTGGGAGCTCTTTAACAGTCTGAGACCCCAGGGACTTTACGAACGACGCCTTGTAATCAAAACCAGGCGGTGGCACTACGCCTACCGTGGCGGCATCGTCCGCGCGATAAATCTCGCGTGCTTTCGCCAACAAGATCGCCGTATCCCATCCCATCCGTTCAGCCTCCCATAGTTCAAGTGGCGTAGGTCGCTTGCAGATGCTTCTGTATGCGGCCGGTAGCCAGCTCGGGATATCATACTTCTTTCCGTGACATATCTGCTCGATAGGAGATACATAGCCGATCAAGGTGCTGTACTATGAATACCGCTACTAGTGTTTCCTAAATTTCTTCTTCTTTCGCGGCATCTGGGTGAGTAAAAACCAATCAGTGGTTCGCTCTACGTCATACGACGCTGAGATTTAAATTTCACCTACTTCATTTCTGACAGGTTGACTGTCTTTTAGCACGCTCCTCAAGGGACCGAAGACGGTGTCGATAGCCCGAGCTGCTCTGTCGTCCTCTGACAATGATGTAATTTCCGCTTGGAAGAAGTTTCCGCCGAATGCTGTCATTCCGCTGCTGGTGTTAGAGAACAGTGGGCGCGGCGAACGAAGATCCATCGTTTCTTGAAGGTCGGTACGGTAGTAGATCTCTCTGGCCTTTGCTAACATGATCGCCTCCTCCCAGCCAATCTTCTCGGCCTCGGATAACTCCAGGGGCTCCGAACGTTTGCAAACGCTCTGATACCCCTCTCTTAGCCAATTTGGAACATCATACTTCTTGCCATGATAAATCTGCTCTATAGGTGTCAGAGACGATGCCAACTGGGAGATGGCTCGCTGTCGGATTTTATCGAAGCAGAACCGCGTCGCGATGGACAAGAGATTGCTCCAGAACTTCCAATCTTGTGGGAGGGCATGCATCCTGTGAGAGCTTCTATCGGCGAATGAAGTATGTAGGAGATCGCTAAACACATACCCATCGTAAAAGAATATCAGTAGTGCCTCCAGCTCCGCTGCGGTGACCTCTGGAAGTTTCGTGTGTTCTTCTATCTGCGTTTTCCCCTGGGCTGCGGGTAGGCTGAACATGGTCTCGAATACTTCCGATTCTCGAACGAGGAAGTGACGATGGAACTTGAAGAGAGTGCTTTCCACCTGTGGTAGTATTCTTTTGTAAGCCGTCGTAGGGAATTGTTACGGTGCTACGCACTTCGAAAGTTATCATCGGATCTTCAAAGTAGAAGCGTTCGTGCGTCTTGCATGCTGCCACACTGCCATCTCCAGAAGCACTGATGCCAGAGGGAGCCGAGGACATTGGAGGTTCAAAAGGAATAGGAGATAAGTTGAGAGAAGATCGACGAGAAAGGCTGAGAGGAGAGCGAGGCGACGCAGGGGTGCGAGGAGAGATGGACATGTTCGTTGGACATGCACGTCTCTGAGAGTTATAACAGTCGGGCGATTCGCCCGAGTGGAGGAGGTTAAATCTTTGTGGGATTGAAAAAGGACCTTCGATGCCTCCTGGGAGTATAGAATAGAAACGGCCGGCCATACGATCCCTAATTTACGTGTCTGCCGAACTACACGCGTCAGACTCGTTTTGGAATCTAACACGACCTGGATACTACGACATCAGTTTCCTAACGCGTTAGGCAGCAGAATCGCCACGAACAAGCTTCTAAGATCAGCCAGTGGGGAGCGAGCCGAATCTCATGTCCAACGCCCTCTGAACTGCTCAGGCCACCCTGTTGCTATCGAACCCCGCATCATCTGAGTTGTTTTTGTAGTGTATACTGTCTCGTAACATCTCTTGAACTTACCTTGAGCGAGAATTGCCACAGTTGGATGATCTAACTTCTCGATTCCCGAGCCCTGATAGGCTGAGAGGACGAACAAATGGCTCGATATCCACAACGAGGACCGGGGGTGCTTGACATAGCAGTGTATTTCACCCCAAGCACGGAAGCCCGTCGAGCACATTGATTGCCGTTCCTCAAAACCTGTATACGCACACGTTGTCGAGGGAGATAGCTATAGGACGTTAGTCTTCTTCGGTAAAATCACAAAGGCATCCCACTCAACAGTATGGTATCGCAGAGCTTGCTTGTCATATACGGATTAAAACAGCCTGATACTCGTCCACAGCGGTGAACAAGACCGCGTTGAAGTATATGATTTGCTGCGTCATCTCGAAATATTGGGATATGTTGATATTTAAACCCCTGACACACAAGGACAGCATACGAGGGTGCGCTTCAAGCGGCATGTTACGGACCTAGACAGTGCTCGTAAGTTGACACGCTGGAAGAGAGTGCACTTGCGCACGTACTCGATTGGTGAGGACTGACTCTTCGATGAAGAATAACGTGCCGGAGGGGCAGACGTACTAGCTGAGTAGGCGAGCAGGATGGCATAGTGACATCCAGCATGGAGGGTATCATTGCTTTAGAAGCCGACGTGGATGATGAGCTATGAAGTGTCACATAAAAATCTTTCGTAGGCTGTCAGAGATACTCACCAAAAGCCCCTGTCGCTTTATCCATCCATTTCTCGTGGGGCGCGCCTCGCAACCAAGACTATGGACAAACGATTATGCATATCGTAGAATACGTTAGACTGTATCTTACACCATGGCGTTTAGGTTCGCCAGATAAACTAAATATCCGAAAGTTCGAGTATCATTCTGCCCTTAGGAAGTCATTATCACGGTAATACTGCGCAGTGAGCATGATGCACTCACATAAAATAGGTAGTTTGCGCGAGCTCAAATATTCCAAAGAAAAGAACTAGTGATATCACCGAAGACAATGCCTAGGCTATACGGCAAGAATTTCCGGTGAGCTTAACGAAGAATGTTCGTGGCCCTGGTTGCCCAAACGATGACGCACCTCGATCACTGGCTGACGACGGTGGACGCGCACTCCGGCCACACGTCACAGATAACAGCCATTATACCTCTGTCGTTGTAGGAGAATATCCTATCGTGAGGGAAATAGCTCCGTTGAGTGGTAGTGATGAACCCTCGGTCTCGCGCAATCTCTCTAGCGCGAGCAATGCGCACAACAGTGCGAAGCCCCAACGCTTCCGCTTCCAAGTCTTCAAGAGGCTCAGGCCGCTTGCATAACTCCAGGAATGCGGGAGGAAGCCAGTGTGGTACATTGTAGCGGTTAGCTAGTGTTATCTTCTGAACCGGGGCGAGCATCTGTTTGGAAATTTCCGAAATGGCGAGATCACGAACGTTGTCAAAGACATAACGGGTTGATATGGAGAGGAGAGCAATCCAGTCGGGGAGCGCGACTATGGAAGACCGATAGAAACTGCTTTGTTGGGGTTAGTTGCATACTAAATGGGACCTTAGACCGCGAACCTGTCGTAGAAGAACCGCAGCAGACAGCGAAACTCCTGCTGGCTGACGCCATGCAGGGATATCGGCCTTGAGTCCGACGTCCCTTCAGGCTCTTCCCCTGGAGGTGGTGGGCAGGCAAACATCCCTCGAAAGAACTCAGAGTCGCGTACAAGGAAATACTTGTGAACCTTGAATAGTCGTCTTTCCACCTGAATAGCATAGTCAGCATCTGCAGATATCACGTATGGTATGGAAGAAAGTCACCAGGAATACAGCCAAGTCGTCGTCAAAATAGAAGTCTGGATCGTGAGCCAACGTATCGGCGGATACACATGTGCTGGTTGTACGAGACATGCCCTGCATACTGTCGGTGGTCGCGTCTTCTATGGGGGACGTTGGGTTATCTACGCAGTTAAATGATATCAGCAAGAGGGTTGCTCAGGCAGTCGTGAGAGATGAGGAACGCATGGATTTCGAGGTACGTCTTATACAACATGACACGAGACATGCGTACCACACATGTAGTCGAAAGAATCCGAGGAATGCTGCAACGGTGCGTCGGTTGTTGTGAACTGAACGAATCAAAAATGCAAGAAAGGTACCTTCAATCTAACAGACACAATGCTTCCACCGACAGCAGTCTCCCGGTGAACGAACCCTGCAGGGTAGTCACAGTAGCAGGCAAGAGGGGGGCTAGATGTAGATCGGGGATATTGACCTCTCCTGGGTACCCTGCCCTATCGGTGCCCGGGGTCGCTG